>JANHQD010003041.1:43372-54941 GCA_024721195.1 Marasmius sp. AFHP31
CAGGCTGACAGGCTCAAAGGTCCGGAAAAGCTACACAAATATCTCGCTCAGTGTATCCTATTTCATGGTTATGAAGAGATAAGTACCCTTAGCATTATCTGTTCGAACTTAAAATGGCAGTGAGCCCACATTTTGCCTCGGGCAATTGGCTGTATGGCTTGATTGTGTGCTGAAAACTCAGCCTGCGGAAAAACAGACATAGCCGGTCGAGACCCTGATCCTTAGCGTAAACCGGCCAGGAACGGCCAAGACCGGTTTTTTCTGATCTTCCTGATGTTGCCTATTCCGAAGTTCCCCTTGGGTCGGATATCGTCTGGCAGACGGGTCACGGCACCATTGATCCTTAAAGTTATAGTCCACCGATGCTACTCATCAGTGAATTATCCTTATATACATATCGCTCGATTGAATTTCCTGTGCGCCTCACCCATAGTTATATATTAGCTCCGGCGTGCGGATAGGATCCTGACTTCTCGCGCAGCTCCACCAGCGAAACCAGGGCGACCTGACCATTCGCTGGTCAAGCCCGTCAGCTGTGGTGAGATGTCACCAGGCTGACCGACCCTGGATCTCGGTTTTTTTTCTGGCGAAGTAAGACAGGCGGACCGCATATCGCTATTCCAGTACAGTATGACTTGAAAGGATTGTAGTCAACCAGTATGATCACGCTTGACCAGAGGCTGACGGGATGTACCCAGTCTGACTGGCAATGGTCAGACGCGCCAGACCGAACAGTATGACCAGACGCATTCAACCTGACTGACATGATCAGACACAGTTCCTGGCCAGGCACAATCAGGCCGACAAAAATCTTTTCGGCTGTTTTTACCATTATTATTCCAAAAATAATTATATTATCAAGTCTTCTGAGAACTCCAACGTATATGTACACAGATCGTAGCCTACAAGTACACTACAGGCCCATGTTACTCTCCGACTCTTTCTACTTCTAACCCGGCACTGTACCCATCGAAAACCTTCGTGGATCTGGGCAATAATATTACTGGGGTATTTCATTCAATTCGTATATCACGCGTCACAAGCCCCTCCATATACGAAAATTTTTCGTATAGTCACGTAGCCACAGGGGGTCTATACAAAATGTCCCGGTATGTGACAAATCATTCATGAGCCCAAAGAAGCTAGAAAACGGCCTTTTTGGGTGATTTCGAGGCCAAATTCGACATTTTTTTGCGGGGGGCGGCCGATGCCGCTACTATTTCCCACCACGTACTCCCGATTTGCTGGGGACTTGTGAGTTTCATACGAAATTTTTCTCCGGCGTCACCGGTCACACTCATGTCGTACAAACTGACCCCGGCAAACTTTTTTGTCACACCGAAACCCCCATACGAATTGAATGAAATACCCCAGTAGTGTACTGGTAACACGAAAGTTTTTTTCTGGCTCACCTCAGCATTTTCGCAAAGCTATCACAACCCGAGCACGTTAGTTCTTTGATAAACAGAGAGCATCGAGTCCTCGATAGATAAACATCTTGAGTTTTGCATGAAAGAGAAACAGACGTCATTCACGGAAGTATGAAAAGGATACTGCTACGCACCTGGAGTCCCAAGTATCGATTAATCCCTCCCGATAGTATAACCTTCTCGTGTGTCGGTAACGGGCACGGTGATCAGTGCTGGGGTATGCAGGGACGATGGTGGTGGGGGGAAGGAAGGAAGCGTGAAGGTAAACGACTCGGCACACCAGGTTTAAGTGAAAAATCTAAGGGACCAAATGAGTGTCAACAGACGCACGGACCTGGCACTCGAGTGATGTCATGTCGCCAGGCCGAAAGGAGGCGATGACGTCGACGAGAGGCTGGCAACAATTTTCAAGACCAAGTCCTTGCAAGAGGCGGCGGGCTGAGATGGAGTGGATGGAGTTGGATGTGGTGGGGGAGTGGGTTGGATGTGGTGGGGGAGTGGGTGGGATGTGGTGGGAGTGGGATGGAGTGGGTTGGGGATAGAGTGATGGCATGAGTTCTGACAAGTCGGCGTTGGAAAAAGTCCGAGGCAAAAAGTTGAAACTCCGACAGGATTTCTACGCAAGTGCTCGGGCGAGTAACGGGTCAGACCAGACTTCCAGTCTGTGAATTGATGGTAAGGCTATGATTATATCAGAGACTCAAAATAAACATTCTGTTGATGTATGGTAAAGTCACGAACAGCGGATGGTCAGTGGTGGGTCAGACGAGTTTAGTCTGGCGTGGCCTGATGAGACTCGTCTCATTCTTGGGCGCTCCGACCAGCGGCTGATCGTGACGTGATCAAATTAGGCCAATCTGATCTTATCTCTTCAGCTACTGATCATTGACTCATCAGGCTCTCTCGCGCTTTCGAGACTTCCTCAGCATCTCGCCATAACATGCTCAAGGTACAATCAGACTAACAGTCCATGATTCCTGTCTGGTGACTCCCCGCCACTCTGATTTTACCTTTACAGAGGATGTACAACACCGCACAGTCTATCCCTCGCTGATAGACCAGGTCAGGGGATGATCAGATCCCCATGGTTTCGCTGGTGTCGAGATCATTGTCTCTACACCTTCCAACCCGTACTTTCCAGTCTCAGGAGGGCTTATATAGACTTCAGATGGCGCTTCTGGTGTACTGATACATAATGGTGCATAATAGATATCCTAGACTGTCTTAGTTATCCGGCCCGGCAATACCGATGAAACGTTCTCCCTAACTAGTGTACCCGCGATTAGGTCCCACGAGTTCTTAGCAGTGCTAATTAGCAACGAGCCTTCGAGACCTATTTAGCTTAGCATATTAGCATTGCTAATTAGATAGATATTAGCAAAAAAGAAAATCAGTTATTTTTTGTTTCGGTGCTCTAGTTTTTCGTCTCCTACAGCTATTTCTACATTATACAAGCGCGTAACTTGTCACTAGAAGGAATTTTAGTCATTCTTATCCATGTTTGAGGATCGCAGCACGCACGAATAGGCTGCGATATGCGTCAAGATTTTAGGCGCTCAATAGGCGCACACACTCAGATGTTTACCTTCCGATCCACACAAACCATGTCATCTGCAGTCAGAGAAATCTGTGCTAGCGCGTCAAAACCTGCATTAAATCCATCTGGAAGCTCGCCAGACTGGTAAGACCTAATTAGCAGTTGGAAACCTAATCAGCACCCAAATTTTGGGAGTTTCGGAGGGCTTGCTAATTAGCATGTGCTAATTAGCATTGCTAATAACTCGAACCTAATCGCGGGTACACTATCCCTAACCTCCATGATCTCCAAGTACGAGGAACGCTTACTGCAAGATGAGTATGACTGAGGCCCACGGAAATGTGAACGAGTCAGTGTTTGCATATACTGGTGAGTCTAAACAGCATGGCTTCTCTTTGTACTGTACAATCTGACCGTTTATCGTGACTTGATGGCTTGAATGTTGAACCTCACCGTACTAGTCGGACCATTGCTGTCCACGACAAGCGGCTAGGCTGAAAGAATTCAACCGGGTTGCGCTGCATATTCGCGTGTCCTAGACATCGTGCTCGATTCGGTCTTGGGTCTTACTATGCTAGGTGCCATCATGGAGGTGTTTCTAGAGGTCCGACAATGGGGATCTTCGCTAATTCGGACCCCCTGGTTCGGGATCATCTCAATCGAGTGCAATTTGAGACTCGAGAGTCTAAATTATGGCACATGGAATGTGGCCTCCCGAAGGATGTTCTAAAACCTTCGGAAGTCTTTGCAGCCGGTACACTGATATAGAGACCGATCCTGAAGCTACGACAGACATGTTGCATGGACTTCATTTCCCGAGCCTCTTGTTTGCCCCGGGCGCTTGAGCGTCCAATCCCAGCTTTTCGATGCGTAGAATTCTGGTCCTGAGTCTTAGCTGCCTGGTCGAAGTTTCCTGCTTCTGACAGTTTGCATTTCCCGTCATTCAGCTCTCATACCATAAATACGACGCCAACATTGTGAGTTATCCCAACCCGATCCTGACTCCCCCGAGCTCTTCGTGGAAGAAACGCTATGCCATTAAATGCTGCGGACGGCCTTGCGTTGGCAGCCTTCATAACAGCCCTCGTGTTATATCTCAGAAATGCTTCTTCTACCCGTCGTTCAAGACTTCCTCCTGGACCAAAAGGCTTGCCTCTCATTGGGAATTTACTTCAAGTACCCACGAAATTTGAGTGGCAAACGTACCATAAGTGGTGCAAAGAACTAGGCACGTAGCCAATTCATTTCCTGGGGACGATTTCACTGCACGCTAATCTGCGGTATGGATCTGGACAGATACCGACATCATACGTTTGGATGCCTTGGGCGTCTCCATCATCGTTTTGGACTCAGTAAAAGCTGCCGAAGAATTACTGGGAAAACATTCCTCGATCTACTCGAGTCGGTGAGTCTGAAGTCTGAAGCTTCCCGCAGGCTGAATATAGCTCGCCTTATCTCTCAATAGCCCCCAGTCAATCATGATGAAAGAATTTTTGGGCCAGGAAAAAAATTTTGGTAGTGTCCATTACCGGCCCCGTCTCATCAGTCCTCTCTCATACTCCGTCTACCAGGACTCATGGAATACGGTTTGTCTTGTCCGCTCCATGATTTTCACTCTGAATTAAGGTAGTCCGTACTTGGATTCAGGGGAACAATGGTTTGTCTCAATATGTCCATTCGGTCTTCGAAACTTACTGAACTCAGCCTATTCCATGCTACAGGCGCATTCGCCGCCGTCTATTCGACCAAATGTTTAATCCTACGGCGTCCAAGAGGTATCACCCTCGATTGGCCGTGGCCACTCGAGCGCTCCTGAAGAATCTTTGTGAGAATCCAGATAACCTCTACGGCCACATTCGACAGTGAGTATTTCAGATTTCCGAGGGTCATAAACTCATTTTGCAACTCAGTCAAGCCGCCTCCGTCATATTATCGATTGCATATGGGATCGAGATTTTACCGGAGAATGACCCTCATGTTTCACTAGCAGAGGAGGCCGTCCGTCTGATCACAGCTGCTGTGCTGCCAGGTGCAAATCTCGTTGTGCGTCAGCCTGTTCTTTTCGATCGCCCCAACATCGACAGGCTTCCCCCACACTAGGAAAACATACCACTACTCAGATACGTACCGGAGTGGTTCCCCGGCTGGAAACGACGGTATGCTCTTAGCCGCCCTTCGTGGATTCAAGATGTTTTCTAGCGTTATGCTGTTTAGAGCTAGGGAGGCAGGACGCGTCACAACGGCAATGATAGTCAAGCCTTTCGAGACCGCAACCGCTGGTATTGCGAGTCCTCCTTTTCCAGTGAGGCGGGCGTGCAGTCTCTCATGATCGTTGTCCCTGTATAGGCAAACGGAACGAATTTTTCGTCCTTCACATCGCTTTGCCACCAAATTTTTCAAGAGACCCGTGATCCCGGATATCAAGAATTGCTCGTGCGCGACGTAGCCGGTACAATGTTCCAAGGTGAATGTTAAAAACTCTTTTGTATTTCGTTCGACTGACGTGCGTTGTAGCCGGGGCTGACACTGTATGTGTAACAATGTACCTCACGATCTATTCGCTAACTTTCACAGACTGTATCCACTTTGCACACGTTTTTCCTTGCGATGATGGCGAACCCAGAAGCACAGAAGAAGGCCCAGGAAGAGATTGACCGTGTTATACCGGCAGGCCATCTACCTGATCTCTCGGACTACGATTCGTTACCATATGTTTCTGCTATCGTAAAGGAGACATTCCGGTGGCAGCCCGCGCTCCCGATATGTGAGGATGAGCTTCACGTCATATTTCCGTTGTACCGTCGCTAAACTCTCGCAGGTGTACCTCACCGCTCAGACAAGGAAGATGTCTACCGAGGATACCGGATCCCTGCCGGTTCAGTTGTCCTGGCCAATATCTGGTACATCATTTCGTGTTTTATCCTGTTCCGTACGGGGCACTGAACTCGCTATGCACAGGGCGATGTTGCATGACGAGGTTCGTAGTTGCTCCGAATCACGATTGATATTGGCTTGCGAGTAATGAGACACACAAAGTCTGTGTATCCCGAACCCTTCTCATTCAAACCTGAGCGATTCTTGACACCCGATGGCAAGCTCAATCCTAACGTGCAAGACCCGACGTGCGCGTTCTTTGGTTTTGGCAAGAGGTATGTGGGCATAACGTCGCTTACCATTAGGACAGGATTCTGACCACCTTGTTTGGAAACTCCCAGAATCTGCCCAGGAAGACACATGGCCCAGGCGTCTGTATGGAAGTGAGCTCGCAGTACACCACAGTTGTACACTGATACTCATACAGCTCACCCGCGCAACTCAGCGTGATGTCTTCCGTGCTCGCTGTTTTCAACATCGAGAAACCAGTTCGAAACCCAGACGGGTCCGTGATCGAACCAACCTACGAGTACCTTCCTGGATTCATTTGGTGAGATCACCCTCAGGAACGTTTGAACGACCTCTGATATCCGGATATGACCAGTCACCCCGCCCCCTTCCAATGCTCGATCAGGCCGAGGTCCAAAGAAGCTGAGAGGCTGATCAAAGATTTGAGCATGTCGGACGATTGAATCAGAGTTCATTTCGGTGTCGTGGAAGCCATTCCCAAAACATGGCACACAACTGTGAATACGATTATGAATATCAACACAAGCAGGGATGCCCTAGCTCGCGAAGCATTGTCAAAAAATGTGCGCGATTTCGAATAAGACTGGATGAACCGAATCATCGAGCTCGCTAAAGACTGTATCTGTGTCATCCAAATCTTCTCACCTAAACGACCGCCATCTGTCAGATTGCTAGTCTGCGAGGAGGTCGAAGATCTCTTCTTAAATGATACTTCATGCACGACTCGACTTTCAGGTGATGCGCAAGTCTGGATTCAACCTTCCGCAGGCGGCATATGTGACGAACAGGCGAGTTCCGTGTTCACATCACTACTATAGACCGAGCAGAAGTATAACTGAGGTAACATCAAATTTATCATCCAGACCGGCAACTCTGGCGCTCTTGATTCTTGAAATTGTGATTTCGAGTGGATATCTCCTACTTCGCACTGTAGGCGTTGTGATGAGCTATTCATCTCGTTCAAGCTGCGCGGATCGGAATTCGCGTTGTTGTCGTGTCCTTTATATCGCGTCTGCGTGCATCATTTGCTCCTTTCACAGCCTCTCGATGGCGGCGAGGATTCAGGAAGAAGGCAGGCGATCAGACATCGACTACTATAATCCTAGTTAGATAAACCTCGTGTAGTGCTTCAATCGCGAGTCAGAAGTTTAACGATGATGAACTGTCTGTATTTCTATGTCTCTATCGAACTGTTGTGCAATGTGCCGATCACGGCCATGGCCGGCGTCGCTTTGTCTAATGTCTCATCCGGCCCGGCAGCACTGTCAGAAGTTCTCCCGAACCTCCATGACCTCTTAGTTCAGAAAGCGCTTACCTCAAGACGAGTTGGAGTAACGCTGCGGTCCGCGGCAATGTGTATACTATATGAATCAACTTTTGCATAAATCGGTGAGTCTGCGTGGTCGACTCCTCTTTGTACGGCACAATCTAATCACAGTTTATGGCGATTTTCAGTTCGAAGTTTGAAACTCACTCGTCAAACTGTTGTTGTCGACGTCCACTTGCCGCCAGGTTGAGAGGCCCGGACCGCGATGCAACTATCCCATGTTCTGGATGGAGCGTGGAACCGAATCAATAGATGTTCGTGCACATGCACATCGTTGCACCGTGCATGGCGCAGCCGGTACAGTGGTATAGCCCACGATCCTGAGTCTTTCGACAGACAGGTCGCAGGGAATTCGATTCTGAGCCTCTCATTTGGCAGTGCTTGATCGCCGAGTCCCAGCCTTTCAATGTGCAGAATCCTGGTCCTGAGTCTCGGCTGCTTGGTAGAAGTTTCTCCTGCTTCTGACAGTTTACATGTTCTCGCCACCTAGCTCATAAATACGCGTTGCGAGAATCTCTTATCTCAACCTAACTCCAATTCCCCCAAAGATCATCACAAACGAACCATGCCCTTAACGTTGCAGACGGCCTCGCGTTGGCGGCCTTCATTACAGCCCTCACGCTGTATCTCAGAACGATGCGGTCTTCTGCCCGTCGCCCAAGTCTTCCGCCTGGACTTAAAGGCTTGCCTCTCATCGGAAACCTGCTCCAATTGCCCACACAGTTTGAGTGGCAAACGTACCACGAGTGGTGTGTGGAGCTGGGTGCATAATCGTTTCATCTCTCCGGGAAGAGTGCGTATCTGGATGCTGATTCACGCTATGGGTTTGAAACAGGTAGCGACGTCATACACTTAAATGCTATGGGTGTATCTGTCATCGTTCTGGACTCGATGAAAGCTGCCGAGGAATTGGTGGTCAAACGGTCCTCTATCTACTCGAGTCGGTCAGTCTGAAGCTCCTTGCAGGTAGGCCAGCTCGTCTGACCTTCCAATAGCCCCCAGTCAATCATGTTGAACGAATTTCTAGGGCAGGGTGGTAACTTGGGTTGGTGTTCATTCTCACCTTCGTACATTCGGGCCTCTCTCATACTCCATCTGCCAGGGCTCTTGGACTACGGTTCGTCACAATTCACTAATGATTTTCACTTTGAATGAAGATAGTGACTCCGAGTCGGATCTAGGGGAGGAATGGTATGCCAGTCTCAACGTTCATGCAGTTTTCGAAATTTACTGAATGCCCTGGTCCGTACAGGCGTGTTCGGCGTCGTCTGTTTGACCAGATGTTCAATCCTACGGCATCCAAGAGGTATCACCCTCGGCTGGTCATAGCCACTCAAGCGCTTCTCAAGAAGCTTTCTGAAAATCCAGATCACCTTCACGGGCACATACGACAGTGTGTACTCCAAATTTTCAGGAGGTCAAATGCTCAATTCTCAACTCAGTCATGCTGCTTCCATCATATTATCGATCGCCTATGGGATCGAGATCTTACCAGAGAATGACCCTCATGTCTCGATGGCAGAAGAGGCCGTGCGTTTGATCACAGCTGCTCTGCTACCAGGCGCAAATCTTGTCGTGCGTTAGCCTCCCCTTTTCGATGACCCCGATATCGACAAGCTTCTTCCGAGTACCGCAGGAAAACATACCGGCACTCAGATACGTGCCTGAATGGTTTCCTGGAGCTGGCTGGAAGCGACGGTGTGCTCTCAGCCGTTCATCATAGAATCAAGGTGGTTTCTCACAGTTGTATTGTCTAGAGCGAGAGAGGCAGGGCTCGTCACCACGGCAATGATAGTCAAACCTTTTGAGACCGCAACTGCTAATATTGCAATTATTCTCTATCCAGTTCGGCGGATATGTAATCTCTGATTGCTATTGCTATATAGGCAAACGGGACGAATTCTTCGTCCTTTACTTCGGTTTGCCACCAAATTTTCCAAGAAACCCGCGATCCTGGTTATCAAGAATCACTCGTGCGCGATGTGGCTGGCACAATGTTTGAAGGTATGTGTTTGAGCGGGTGTTGTCACCTCAAACGACTGACTTGCTTTCCAGCTGGATCTGACACTGTATGTGCGATGTCTACCCCATAATCCGCTCGCTCATCTCTAGAAGACCGTATCCACTTTACACACGTTCTTTCTTGCGATGATGGCAAACCCCGAAGCTCAAAGAAAGGCTCAAGAAGAAATTGACCGTGTTTTACCGGCAGGCCACCTGCCTGACTTTTCGGATTATGAATCGTTGCCAGCTACTGCCGCCATCCTAAAGGAGTCATTTCGATGGCAGCCCGTGGTCCCGACCAGTGAGAATGAACTTCCTGCCGTATGGCTTCTACTGTCGCTGACCTCTCCGAGTCACAGGTTTACCCCGCCGCACGGACAAAGAGGACATCTACCGAGGTTACCGAATCCCTGCTGGTTCGATTGTCCTGCCCAATATATGGTACATTGTTCATGTGCTATCCTTTTTCGCACGAGCCGTGACTGAGTTCACCATGCACAGGGCAATATTACATGACGAGGTACGTATTTTTTCTCAATCACTGCTGATACTAGCTTGCGAGTAACGCGACACACAAAGTCTGTGTATCCTGAACCCTTCTCATTCAAACCTGAGCGGTTCTTGACGCCCGATGGCAAACTCAATCCTGACGTTCAAGACCCGACGCGCGCGTTCTTTGGTTTTGGCAAGAGGTATGTGGGCATAACGTCGCTTACCATTGGGGCAGGATTCTGACCACCTTGTTTGGAAACTCCCAGAATCTGCCCAGGAAGACACATGGCCCAGGCGTCTGTATGGAAGTAAGCTCGCAGCTCACTACAGTTGTACATCGGTACTCACCCAGATATCTGCGCGTCCCAGCGTGATTTCTTCCGTGCTCGCCGTTTTTACCATTGAGAAACCGGTCGACAAGGACGGGTCTGTGATCGAACCAACTTATGAGTATCTTCCTGGATTCATCTGGTGAGTTTCAACCCTTGGGAGTGTCTGGGTGCCCTCTGATACCTGAATATAACCAGTCACCCCGTCCCTTTCCAGTGCTCGATCAGGCCGAGGTCGAAAGAAACTGAGCGGCTGATCAAGAATTTGAGCATGTCAGATGGTTGAATCGAAGTTGCTTCTCAAAGTGCCATGGAAGTTCGTCAAGTAATATGATATACTATCCTTGTTCCCTGATAAAGTTTGTGAACATGAACTTGGTTCTGCTGGATTGACCCCACTGAGCCGTACTAAGTCAGATGTCTGAAGAAGAAGGGCTCGTTTACAACAACCATCATACAATCTCCCCGAGTTGAAGCACTCAAACATCATATTCTGCAATGTCCATGAGTCCTCCGATTGTCGTGCGCTGGCCTGGGGCTGGTGTTCATCCGCTACCCACCGGAAGTCGGGATCATATAGTAAGCCATTCTCGAGTCAAGGTTCCCAGCGAGACAACCCACCAACCCACCTCACTAGCCTTGTGTATTGCATTCCCTGAGTTATTTTCCAGATGCTTGAGGTCACGATCAATGACCGGTAAATTCTACCATGATTCGTTCGCTCAAAATATACGCCGAAAAAGTGATCGAAATCAGATATGATATGTGAAGGTCAATATGAGTGAGAGTCATACAACGATAGAACCTGTGCGTTGACACCTGCATACTCTCCCAATCACCCAAATCGTCTCCTCGGGATTGTAGAACGAAGAATATTCGTCAAGGGATTTCTAACAGCAACTCTTGCGGCAAACAGAATATATGGGCCATCGTTGTTTGGACTCTCGAGGAGCGAGTCGCAGCCCTGCGACACGTTGTTTGGAGAAGAATGAACTCTAGTTGCACGGACGCCGAACTTATAGATTTGATGACGTCTCGGAGCTCGGGCAGCGGCGCGGCAGTTCCGAGCCTTGCCTCGACTTTACTCTCGATCTACGTTGCTTCGTTTATTGATGGTACCATAGAATCAGTTCAAGACTTGGATACACAAGGAAGTTGAGCACTATTATCTGCATGAGCAGCCGGCTCAGGTCTCATCACCGTCACGTACTGTAATTATGTGCCTTTTGATGCGGGCACTTCGACCTCATCATAGCTTTGAACTTGCTACACACTCCGGGACCCGACATGTCCATGGAACTTCTCCACTCTCTCCCCCTCTAGCCAC
>JANHQD010003042.1:0-39903 GCA_024721195.1 Marasmius sp. AFHP31
TGGGTTGGTTCTGAAGGTCGGGAATGAGAGGAGGAAGGAAACGTCTGCGCTGTGGGCTGATAGTCGGTTGCTGAGGCTGATAGTGAGGGAAGGGGAATGATATCCACGGTTTCGTAGGTTTGGTCGGGGATTCGTGCTCGTAAACGATCGTTTCTGGAGGCCGAGTATGAAAGGAAGGGTAGGTCTTCGCCGTTGGTTGACGGTCGGTTGCCGAGGCCGATGGTGAAGGAAGGGGAATACCAATCACGCTTTGGTCGCTTTGGCCGGGGAAGGTCAGTACTTCCAGGCATAAGACAGACGATTTTCTGACTCACCAAATGCCCAGATGCTGTCCTAGATCTTTCAGAGACCTCCCACTCAATGCCAAATGAAGTTTTGTTGAAGATGGTGGTGAGTTTTGCCTTGAAATTGGTTTCCAGGTGTACTAACAAGAGGAATGTCAGATGTGTGGTCAGGATGAAGATCAAGAAGCAGAAATACTTACTGAAGATCCCCCAGACCCTGCAGGAGCAAAGGTGTTGGCAGATGTGAGGAGGATGGTCACTGATGGAGATGGAAGCAGGAGGAAAGAGGGAAATAACCTACTTTCTCGCCCTTGTAAGCAGAACATCCCATCTTCTCGCGCCGCAAGCTCGTATATTCAACCTCGTCTCTCCTCAGTTCACTCAAAACACGTCGCTATAAGGCAATTAGACGCCTGCTAAAGGTAGGTTTTCAGCGATTTTTTTTTGCCCAGAACATGCTCAAAACGGCCAATTAAACATCGTCGTTTAACAGCCTGTTTCAAACTTGCCTTCGGTAGCCCTTAAGACGAACCTCGTCGTTCAATGACACGGTTTAAAAGGTAGTTTAATTGCTTGTTTAATGTACATAATGCGGTAGAGGATAGTTTAACGTATATTTAAACCAGTTCAATACTAAGTCGGTCATACCGAGATATTTTAATTCAGACTCGTCCTACTTTTCGTGAAAGAGGGATGTGGCATATAATAGTAAAGAGAAACATTTAATATAGCGTATCCTGATGAAGTATAGACTAATTTGGGTTCAATCATGAACGATGTTTGCAAGGTACTTGACCAGATAATTCACTGCTTATGGATGAAAGATGATAAATTGGCCGACTCCGCTACCACATCGCTTGCGATCGTCAGGCTGGTTACACGAGACTACGACTCCGCTACAGTAACGGTAACTTACACTGGACACGCGCCTTCTGGGCGCTTCAAGTCTTAGTCACTCTTTCCCTTCGCCCACCACCTCCGAGACGTATCTTGGGCGAAACTATTTCCCATCCAATGAAATTCGCTCTGGAGCTCTCAATATCAGACTCTACGAATATCAGAAAAATTACGAAAACATTCAATTCGTCAATTTTGCTTGAACTTCGCAATACTGGAAACTCCAGAATCGAGCACTTAGGCTTATGCCTCATACATCCTCTCTTCGGCATACTTATAATGGGAGCTTGGCGAGCAGCAGGGTGTATTGCTTAGTGGGCAAGATTCTCAGTTGGACATATTCAGGTGAGCACCCAGCTCTTTTGCAACAGTTTTTGTGTCTAATCTAAGTGTCATCCCTCTCTAGCCTTGGTTCGTCCAATCTCAGATTTTCACTCCTAGTCATCCGTTGACGTCATTGAAGCAATTGCTTTCCCGTCACGAAGAGACCGCCGAGACTCGTTTTGCTAAGGAGAAATCACGAACTTTGATTGCTCGTAGGCCTAAAGTGGTTCCGTTGCTATCGGCCGAATCGCAGGCTTACACTGGATGCAAAATAGCATATTAGCAGCAGAATTATTCAAGAAATATACAAGGATTACCTTTTGAAAACTTTAGAGAAACAAAAATATTTTTCTAAGAAAATATGCAAAGATTATATTTGGCATCTTGGAACTAAAACCTGATGTCATGGTTATTTCATTCAAGAGTTGTCAAACATATTCCTTTCATATTTTTCTAGCAGAAATATTTTTAGTTTTCTAAAGTTCTCAAAAGATAATCCTTGCATATCTCTTGAATAGTTCTGCTGCCAATATGCTATCTTGCATCCAGTGTTAGAAGGGAGGGTTATCTCGTGGATAGTGTCGTCAGTGTCGTCAATGTGACACAGATGTGGCATTCTATGCTACGGATGATTGGCAAGTTCTCCCGTACATCCTACGGACTAACGGTCACTATTTTTTCTCCCTAGTCTCGACGTCCAGATCAGAAGCATGCATCTTGTCCATCACTACCCATTGTTAATCTCCGAAAAGATTTCGCGTCTGATGGATCCTGTGACTCGGACTTGCCGCCTTGACACACAGGAGGAGTCGCACAGACGATCTCCACAAGCTCGAGATATTTGTTGATTCAAACCTCTGCTGGTGAGGGCAGTTATTTGCTGCCTTTGTTGCACCCATTCACTTCTGTTCTGAGCGGCAACATAAAACCAGACTCGTAGTCACGGATACGACGTTGTTTTAGATGGTGTATGGCCACGGCCTCTGATTGAGGTACATGGTTCATACTTTGGTTCACCTCCTACGCTCGAAGCTCAGGTCACGCAAAATATCTCTTGCTTGCACTTCAGAAAACATGGATTCTGGCCAGACAACAGGGCACATCCATGGCCATGGTGCGATAATCAATGAATGAGCGAACGACATTGTGCGATCGCCCACTCTTGATACCATCAGTCGACAACAGAGTGAATCATCTATCACCTCTAATACTCGCTCTACCATCACTGGGACGTCGTCGTCAACAACACCAACCGCACCGACTACTACCGCGAGTACATCCCTGGCACCTGCTCCAATGACGCCTTCACTAGTACCTGATACATACAACACCATATCACCTGGTGCTGTTGCCGGAATATTGGTCAGTGGGACATTGGCGCTGGTTTTGGCGCAGTTGTTTTTGCTCTTTTGTTCACGGCGGCGATAGGTCCCCTGTGAGTATACCAACCCCGTTCATCATCTCGTATGTCTCGCTTGCCTGCCTCCTTGACCAATGCAGATCCTTTTACCATTCCGAGATCAAACTGGGATTCATCCTTTTCTTCTCTGGGACGACGAACCGTCAAGCTCGAGCGCCATGATGGGGAATCCGACGGCCAGTAATAAACGAGATTCACCGCTCAGCGGTCGTTCACAAAGATCTTCTGATGGAGAGAAAACATATCAATCGAACGAATCTCCTCCGTCACCTCAGGCATACCCCTCTAGGTACCTAATAGGTTTAATCGTACGGTGGTGAATATTATACCTATTAGGTACCTTTTTGAGGGAATATCTCTGCGAATGGAGATTTCCGACGCCCACCCAGTGGAAATCCCCAGCCCCCGCCTTTTGTTACCGGTGGATATATCCACCCAGTTGCTGGAAACCTCCAGGCGGGGGAGATCTCCAGTGTTTTTGTGACGTGACTGGGGTGTCAGGGGTCCGTTTTTGACAGTTTCTGCGCGGGTTGGGGCTGGTACTGGCTCCCGCTGGTACTATGGGCACCCTCAGAAGCAGCGCGGCTCGATCAGAGCGAGCCTGCACTGCATGCGCTTGGAAGTCTCGTTTATAAATGTTGTATTTCTGTGTATAATAGCCAGTACTCTAATTTATACCTATTGCTACTTATCTGAAGGATACAACGCAGACGGCCTGAGGGGACGTTCAGTGTATAACATCGAGGCTCTGTACAGCCCTCCACCTGCAAAGCCCCACTACGACGTTCCTATTGGTGTCTCCAGACACCAATCGACTGCACCTAGAGATCTCCACGACGGTAGGTGCTGGAGATCTCCATGGCAAGAGGTGTCGGAGATCTCCAGCAGAGCGGATGGTGAGACTCACGTTTCCACTGGCCCTAGTGATGCCAACGGGTGGGTTCGGTTTAAACCGGTCCGGTTTCCCACGGTTCGGTTTGAGGCGGTTTCAAAACCGCCTCAAACCACCTGAGCAACATTTTTGCCTGCACAACTTAGGATAGCTTAGGACCCAGTAGAATATGTTGTAGGTCATTCATTTAGATGTTCTACATACACAAGACCAATAATATCAACTTACTTTTTGCTTAATCCCTTTGGAAGTCCTGAACCGTGCCAAAAAACGGTTTGGTCAAACCGTTTTTACGTCACGGTTCGGTTCAGTTCCAAACTGCATGTCAAAACCCGCGGTCCGACCCACCCGTTGGCATCACTAACTGGCCCCGTAAATAGGCGTGTTTGAAGATCAATATGGAACTTGGTACTCAATATTCGGTGGTTTTTTCTCAATACTATAGAACTCAATCAACATCTACGCGATGAAAGATCGCCATAAAGCTCGAGAGTAGCAGTTGGCTGAGGTGAGCTCTCTAGAGTCTGAGAAACTATGCTTTGACTTTGCCAAAACAACTGTTCAAAATGAGGGCGACTGGATATGAACTGTTGGCAGGAGGTGACATGCCATCCATTAAGAACCAAATGTAAAAGGTTAAATTTTCAATTTGTAGAAACCAAAGTATCACGACTGTAGAACGACATCAGCAAAGACAGGACGATGATCACTCAACAACGTCCCATCATCCTGCAATGCCGACAAAACCTTCTACCCATCCGCTCTCCTAAAGACAGGCCACCAAGTGACGAGTGAGCTCTCAAGTATCTTTAGACTTGTCTTGATGCAACCACCGGGATTCAAACTCAGGTCAGCGCAACTGAGCTGCAGGGAGGAACTAAGTCATTCACGCTGTGCAAACCGCTACACCATAATTGCTTGAGAATAGGAATACCACACTAGCATTATACCCACTTCCTGGACTACGCAGGACCAAACGTTAAAAAGATCTATCGACGCGGCACTTTCTCCCTCACATCCCATCATTGACGTGTCAATCAGCCCAGAAGGTCTGCTCAGGTCTGCTCATTGGTTGTGATTGGTATTGAACAGCCTGTTAACCAATTCTCTTGTCCTAGATGTCTCATTATCGGTTTCCCTTGGGCGAGTACACCCCTCCGGGACTGAGATCACAAAACGCGATTGCCTTCGAGATTGACTCCGTTGAGTACTACCTTTGGGCTTACAATGTCTTGATTTTTTGCAACGAGGGGACCCTCGACGAGATTAAGGACAAGGAAGAGAGAGAGAGAGACGCAGGAGTCGAAGGAGATGTGCAAGTACAAATCGATCGGGAATGGCGCAAAATGCACCTTTGTGAAGAGGTAGAAAGTCTGAAAGGGAAGATTGTATTGTGAGTACATACATACAAGGTATAGTGTGTTCAATGGCTCATGCTTGGTTGACAGGCTCAACAAGCAGCTTGCTGCCCTTCGCCAGGAGTTGGCAGACAACAATCAAGAGCGAAGCAAGATCTATCACCACTTCCCCGCTCAGAAGATATGACCACGGGCTAGGCATTAGCCAGCCGCGCAGAGAAGTAGGGCTGTATTATAGATGAACAGTCTTCCTTGTACATGGTTCATGGCTCGTATTCAACGCAGCACTCTATGCAAAGGTGTTTTAATTGCCCGTGCACAGACTCAGGAATTATAAGGCTTATCTTCTCGAAGTGTTGTATCAGTTATCATGTAGACTTAGCAATCACACGGGAAAAGAACAGGAAGAAAACAATATCGTTGGCATTGGCTCGGATAAAAAAATTTACAAGTACGTCAGCATAACAATGGGACATTCTAGCAGAAGGGACACCGTTCAACAAACTCGGGACTTGTGAGTGGGTGCGTAACGTGGGGGAGGAGCCCCGTCGTTGTAGCCGTCGTAGTCTTCATCATAACCAGCGTCATCCCCATTGTAGGCATCCCCGTAGTCCCTGCCCTTCCCCTTGCCAGGATCCAATGAGTCTCGGTTCAGAGAGGTTGAACCTCGAGAAGGGCCTGGACTTCGAGACTCGTCCCGTTGAATATGCTTGCAGGGATTCCTTGAAGATTCCCTGTTGTCCCAATTTTGCCCACGGGGCTCCGGCGACTCCACTTCGATATCCCTACAAGGACGCTTGTGATGGTTGTGGGTGCGGTGTGAGTACTCTTCCTCAACAGATCGTCGGCTTTCCAATTGTCTTTGACTATAGGAACTGTTGGAGTAGTCCTCTTGAACACCTAAGTAAAATAGATCGTGTTAGTCCAGTGACTGACTATCATGCATGGTCTGGCTAGTATACTTACACTTGTTATTCACCACTTTATGACGAATTGCTGTCATAGGCATCACCGTGCGAGTCGAACCTGGGTGGTGATTATTGTGAGCTTGAATCCCGACATGCCAAAGCAATATGATCTTACTGCTGCGAGAAGAAGAACCCTTGAAGCGTGCAGTGTCAGTTAAGCCCTTGCAAGGAGCACCGGAAGGTTCACTGTCTAGAGTTCCCTCTTTGATTAACGACGGTACGTCTTTTAGTGGAGGTTGCACTTACTGACAACGTGATGGGAGCAGCTGTGAGGGGTAGGAGACGCACACCTTCTTGGCACCGGTAGGGAGAGGTAGTCTCCTTCGTCTGAGCTCGGGGAAGGCGTCTTGTTTTGTTGAGAACCTACGCAAGACAATCAAAGGATTTAGCTCACGTCATGCATAATCCTAAGGGTTGACTTACCACGACTTTGGATGCCAAAGGGGCCGTTGTTATGACCACGGCTTCGCCTCTCTCTTGCTTCCTCCTCCTCATTCTCCTCCTGCTGAATAGCCTCGACCGTGCCCTCAGGTCGTCCAACTCCTTCTCTTTCTCCTTTATCCCTCGAAGGCTGCTTAATGTTTCATGAGCCATCTCGCGTATTCTCCTCTCCTGAGCCTCGTTGATGGTAATAGTAGGCTTGAGTTGTTTCCCGCCCTTCCTTTTGCCCCCGCCCTTCGTCTTCACCAACAGGTCCCAGAACTTCTCCGTCCCGAAGTTCAGCGATGTTTCGGCGGTGTGGAGAACCTCTCCCGTATCATCGATTATGATGGGTATGTTTTTTGTCCTTGGATTGGTTTCTGACAGCTCCATGCTGTCTATAGACAGAGAATATTAGTATCCCGTGAATAGATAGAGCACCGAGGGGCTCACCTTCATCCCAACGCACAGTGCGGAAATAATTAGGTTTCACGACACAGGGCTTGTCTTTCTTGCCTTCAGCTACCGCCCTGATGTAATTCTCCTGAGGTCTAACCACCTTATCACAAGGTGCC
The DNA here is from genome assembly GCA_024721195.1 of Marasmius sp. AFHP31. Taxonomy (NCBI): domain Eukaryota; kingdom Fungi; phylum Basidiomycota; class Agaricomycetes; order Agaricales; family Marasmiaceae; genus Marasmius; species Marasmius sp. AFHP31. The sequence continues at coordinate 7,139 of JANHQD010003042.1, forward strand.
GCCTCCATCCTGTACACACTCCCACAACCTGTTGAAGGGAATGTCATGTCGCCTGGCCACCCCTTGATACACAGGCGGTACTTCCAAGTGACTTTGATGAAGCTATCAATTGGGATTGGTTTCCCAATTAATGCCTCTGCCAGGTGCATTTGTTATTAGCCCGTAGTAATGCACAAGTCAACTATGAAAGCAACTCACTGGTATCCGCATCTGTAAAGACTTTGATCATTTTACGATTGTGATCCTTCCCCGGCTTCTCCCTATCCAAGAGTACCAAGTGCTTCGCATGTTCCTTTGACGTCCCGGCGTTCTGTAACTCGATAACTCTATGAGAGAGATGAGACATGTACACAGGCAGGTGTGGAAGAACGCGACAAACCTAAACATAGCCTCCAGGTCGTGCAATTGGTCCTGGATCACCATCTCGTTGCTATTTTTCACTTATATGAACTCGTCCGCCGCACCCCAAGTGACAGACACACTTCTGCCCTGGCTATCCCTCTTTGGTTGTATGTAATAACCAATGAGATAAGCCCCATACATATCGCGAACCTTATGAGACTAGGACATCGTTGAGCCACAGGAAGGAGAAGAACGCCGACAGTATGACTTACGAAGGTGAGTACCGGCCACAGAAGAGTTTGGATGTTTGCTGTCATCGAACCGTCCAGGAGTAAGGCGTTGGTGATCGCGACCTGTTGCCCACTGTACCAGTTAATCTCCTCAGCAAACTCCTCCCAAAGCTGCTCGGCGCTAAGCTTCGAAACACCTAGTTTTCGCACTGCATGTTCCTCCCGCTGCTCATACAGCACCTGAACGCTTGTGTGCCACTCCTTCAAGGTCACTGTGACAAGAGTTGAGTGAAATTGAGCTCAGTGACGTTGATTGAATACTCACTGTCGTCTGGCTTGGGGTCATAGTGACTCGCGTGCGATTGTACAATGTTCCAAATGCTCATCTTTCGTTGCTCCGCCACGTCGTTACCATAAATGTATGTGTACAAGGTTTCAGGGGATCTTTCATAATCCTTAGAGATCCAGGCAATCTCTGCCTTGATATGTGCCTGGAGGTCGTCTAATTCCCCTCTACATTTGGCTGACATGGGGCCTCGTCTGTAGCCTCGGTTGTCGTCAATAGTAATGATGTCGGCTTGTGTGGGATCGGAGGAATTGGGCCGTGTACTGTCCATGTCCGTGGAAGTGGTCGTCGCAGGCAGGGATGTCGTTGTGGGTCGAATATGCTGCTCGAATTTGGATCGGTGGGATTTTCCCTTCGTCTTCAGGATTGCACTTGGGTAAGGAGGGGGCGGGCTACCATCGTCTTCAGTGCTGTCCTCCTCCGAGCTCGAGCAAACTCCTTTCTTCCTTCGCTGTGCCTTCTCCTTCACCTGGGTCTCACTGAAGTTTGAACCAGAGTCATCGGAGTCATCCAGGGGGCCAACGCCGAGTGCCTGCTCCACCTCCTTGTCTTCATCGACCAGTTGCCCATTTCCAGCCATGTCCTCCTCTTTGTGCTCTCCATGTTCTGCCTCATCCCCTTCCTCCTGGTCGCCCTCCTGCTGATCCTGATCCTGATCCTCCTCGCGTTGCTTATGCTCCTGCTCCTGCTGGTCCTCATCATCTCCATCCTGCCCCCCATCCTGCTTGTGCTCATCCTCATCATGATCCTCCTGTCCCCCCTCTTGACCTCGAGCGTTATGCTGATCCAGGTCCTCACCCTTGCCCTCCCCCTTCCTAGCCTGGAATTATCGTGAGTGGACAATTCTTAAGCCATGAACGTGATACTGACATTATCCCCACCTCCCCCACTGCCTGGCTGATTGAGCGAGATAGGTCTGGCCAAGGCCTGTTCCTCGTCTGTGTTCTGTTGAGGCTAGCCACATGGTTAGTATACTAGTAGAGATCAGGCAATGCAGAGTATCGCACCTGGTTCTGAACTTCATCAGCCTCCTGCACCTCCTGTCATTTTGCCTTTTTCAACTTGCCAGGAGGCGAGCTTGTTACCACCACCAAGTCCCATGTAGTACCTCTTTCCACAATGATTGGCTGCTCTCTAGATAGGCGTTAGAATCAATCATCTCTCTCAAATATACCGACCCACTTTGGCTTGGCAGGTGGGGGGTTTGACTTGGCTTGTATGGGAGCAGACGAACGCGAGGGGCGAGACATGTCACTGGTCTTTTTTCTGAAGCAAGAGAAAAGATGAAGGTTTCTCAGTACACAAGTCACACCAAATCAAAAGTGATCAAGCAACCCGAGTCTGGGTGCATCTAGATTGCATGCGCGACACGTTGTTTGTTCAGCCATACAACACGGTCCCGCTCTCAAAATACAGCGTGAAGTAAATTGCTATCAATACAGTTCAATGTCCTATGGGTACAGTAGCTCTAAATAAATAAATGATTCTTGTACCGAGACCGAAGAGTGGTTAACGACTCCCGTACATGAGAGCGCAATCGACCGTCGTCTTTCACGATGGCAAGGCTTGACTCGTGGATTTCCAATTCTTCCTCAGAGATCTCGCATGTGTGCCCATCGACGTCTTGATCAGCCACGACACGCAAAATTAGGTGCGAGTTTTCTGGTGTCTGCACATCAGAAACGTATCGCTGCCCGACGAGGTAGACCAATTTGCCGATATGTTCCCCATTCGTCGCAATCATCATCCTAGCTTCCGTCGATAGTTTTGGGTGGTTGGTGGAGCACTGGAGATCGATCAATTCGATGGGTTTTGCAGAGTCCCGTTTCTGTATGCGAGGAGGGTAGTATATAATTTTGGGAGGGCGGTCCTCACCGTCGAACTCGAGCTCAACGTAGCGATTCTTGCCTTTAAACTGGCCTCCCAAGACGTCGACAAGGGCCTTCATTCTGTTCACGCCATCATAGATGGCCTTGGAGTGCAGCCAGCCGACCAGAGATTCCAGGGAGTGAGAAGGGTTCCATACCGAATCATTGGAAACACCGCCATGATCCCCAATAGGCGTCCCGACTGGAGTCGTGCAGCAACTTGCGGCGGCCCGTCACACCACTTCCTCTATCCTACGTAAGTCCCTCTCCCTCTCTTCAATTTCTTTGAGTTTGGCTCTCTCTTTCAACTCCCGCTGTTCCTTTTCGGGATACTGCTCAAAGTAGAAATCGCAGAATTGCTGCTTCTAAAAGGAGTCTTCAGCCAGAGGTTTTACCTCGTTGAGAAACCGTCCGGAACTACACAAGTCAATACACTTCTGGCATGTGCCACAAAATACCACTTACTCAAGGTCCCGTACACTGTTGTAATCAACCACGATATCTCCTGTTTGTTGTCGACGTGTGTCAGATTCGATACCGATTATCAGACCACTGACGTTGTTGGTCTTGTTGGGCTGGTTCCACGGTACCGGAGGTGCAATATGCACACTTTTGACTATCCCTGAATCCTTGAAACCACCTTTGTGTTTGACGATCCTAACGTACGTTCCTATCCAGGGAGCTCGCTCATGCTCACTCGGATGGAGCTGAGCCTGAGTTGAAGATGACGCGTGAGTCTCATCCAGGACACGGCCTGCGCTAGCTAGTACCCCATCTGGAGCTGTCAGCGTCCCAAACGTCCGGGTTATTTGCCGAGGGGCTTCCTTTGTAAGGGGCTGGAAAGGGCGCAGGAGGTTGACCTGCCTCTCCTTCATCTGCACAATCCGGCTTAGCATCATTCTACAAGACAACAAATCACTCACTTATTTGGATTTCCTTATTGGCTGGGTCAGTTATCATCACGATAGCGTCTCAGTTATCTGCTACATTGAGGACCCAGCCGTTCCATCCCACTTCCAGTCCATCAGCCACTTTGATGAGGTCTCCAGCCTTGAACGATTGCCGAAGGTTGTATTTTTGTAGCACGGAACGACCATCATCAGAATATAGGGTCGGCGAATCGAGAGGTTGATAGTCAAAGGCCGTTGGTTTGTTGCTTGATGTTCCTGCTAACTTCGGCAGTATTTTGGGCGTTGTGGGTAAATCCGGAATATTGTCTAACTTCACTTGACACGTCAACTCCGAGATCAAAACAATTGAACCTTCACATCTGCAAGTTTCATCGGGGGAATGTTTGACAAATGAGACCGAGACTAATTTCTCGTATGGGTTTTCAGGTATGCGCTTAGGTGCTACGATGAATACCCGGTCCCCAATGCTGAAATCCCAGCATCTGGGAACTGAGAGGTTTTTGAACGAGTTGTGAATGTGTAGATTGCTGAACCGGGCCTTCTGGAAGACCATGCCGGCTAAGTGGTCGATGCTATCAGCCTTCCGCAAGCGTGAGCATGTCACCCATATCGATTCCATCCCGTCCTCAAACTCGCGACCCATGAATTCGAATAGCCATTATGGCAACCAAGAAAGTTCTTGCAGGGCTTGGGATGGCTTATAGTGCTGCCTCCCTCTGGAGCTAATGTACCGTTGCGAAGACAATCACCTTTGTGACAGTGTGGGTTGATGTCTGTCGTCCATTTCCAGTTTCTCTGCAACCAGTCATTGTGATCGAAGGGTCGACAATAGAAATCCTCATTACGGGAATCGGCCCTATCTTGAGGGCGAATTTCAAGCAGATTGCCTGTGGGCTCTCCCAAGGTGCGACGAGTGTGAGCACGGGGGACTCTGGACGGCACTAGGATGCGCGCTCTTGGGGTGGTTTCTAGATCGGTCCGATCTATGTCTACAACCAGACCAACATCACCGTGGTATATGCAGTGGCGCTTTATACGCACGAAGTCGCCAGGTAGAATTCCCAAACCCACCATTCAAAGGGTCTGGGGCCATTCATTTCGGTCCATGAACTGTGAATCAGGTAGACCTTCAGTTGTACCAGTTCAGAACCAGAACAAACGGCGCCCAGGGATGTGCAAAGGGTAAAGCAAACCGGGTGTTTTGTGGAGAATGTCCACAAGAGTGTCATGAAGTGCCGCTTTTCCCCTATCTTTTTCCTTTCTTAGTGCCCATTCCCCTTTCAGCGCCTGTTTGTCACTTTGACACCCATTTGTTACTTTGACGCCTACCAGATACCCGATTCCCCTCTCTTCATCATTCTCATCATTTCCTTCCTCATCCTTGTTCTTTCACATCGTCTTCACAACCCATCCTATCCATTGTTTCCTTTGTTCTCTTTGTTATTTTATATACAACAGTTACTCGTTCTGGACTTATTCTTATTCCATACCTGGACTACTATTGTCCTTTCCTTGTTCCCTACTATCTTTTATTATTCTTGCGCGACTCATATTCCAGTATATAAGCTAGGTAGTTTACACCTGGTCCCTCATCTTGACCTCTTGTCATTGGGACCAGGTGAGTAGCTAACTTCGTTTCTCTTTACCTTCAATATATCTAACTTGTCATTGGGACCAGTTATCTACCTGCTCTTGCTCTCTGCTTGCTGTCTCTGTCATCTCTGTTGTCGTCTCTGCTAGTCGACTTCTGTCGCCGTTGCTTCTATAGTCTTAGCGTCTAGCGCTTTAGGACAAAGAGCAGGATTCCTGCTATTCCATTCAGTAACCTCAAGGTAGATGTGGCCGGCTTTCTTGCCCATAAAAGTCGAACGAATCAAATCCTTTACTGGTACTGCAGGTGTATCATGAGGTTGCGATGGTTCTTCCACGAATGCACATTGTATCAAATACATTTTTGCTTGGATCTCGAGGCCTGCCTGCCAAATAGTCCAGCTTAGATAGCACTAGCAATACACGAGGATAGTACATACCTCGCATTTTACCTGATACAGTGATGTATCGGCCTCTGCAAGCGTCTTCACCGTCGCGGACTCGACTGGACTCTGCAGGTCAAAACACTCTTCGCGATATGATTTTGCTCGTTCATTGTCTGAGCTTTCATCCGAGCTTTCATCCGAGCTTTCCTCGCCCGTTGGCCTCGCATGTTCTGCAGAAACGCCAACCTCATCAGCCGGTAGGGGGCCTTCCACTCGTGTGATCAAATCATCAAATATTCGAGGTGCACCATCTCTAGACCCTAACAACAACATCAGAAGAGTTCAAGGGTCCAGATAATTCAGGAACGTACCTAGATTTTGCGTTCGCACTTGTAGTCCATCCCTCTTCGCTGTCCTGCTCTCCTCCTGTTCCTCTTCTTGTTCGTCCTGTTCTTCCTTGCCCACACTCTGTCCTTGATTGTCAATAAACCCGTCGACTTCTTCGTCTTCGTCGTTATCGGCACCGGCCTGGTCATTGATAAATCGATTCCAGACTACTCTCCTTTGTTTTGCGTGCTCCACCTCCATGATGTTGATGCCCGGGTACTCGATGTCATAATGAGCCCTGTGAAGGAGTTAGCCTCATGGTTCTACCACCAATAATCTCGCTACCGAGTACTGCCATCGTGCAGCATGACCCCCCTCCAAGTTTTTGAATTCTACCGCAACTTTAGTCTCAAAAATCACACTCACAGGTTGCGAAGCTGTCAAATTTCTTTGTACAATTGAGAATGCAAACTATGATTTGTTATTTAGTTTCTATCTACAAACAACTAACCGATACTGGTGGTGGGAAGAAGTCAAGAGAGAGGGTCGTGGGTAGAAAAGAGCCGCAAAAGAAAACAAGCCCTCATCGAAATGCACCATGTGATATCTCCCATCACATGGTGCATTTTGATGACAGCCCGTTATCTCTGGCGTCTGATCGCACTCTCATGGTTCCTTTCTCTCCTTTTTACCACCATGACAAGTGGACCCACCCTCACCCAGCCCTCACCCCGGTATGTAGATATCCCCGTTTACATAGACATCGTAGCACAGATTGTGTATCATACCTCGTAGATAGCAAATAAATATTTTTTTACCCAAAACAAGCTCCAAACGCCGGATCTGCAAGAGAAAAAATCGAGATTAACGATGTCAATGACTAATGGGGTGGTACACCCTTTGTCCTTGCTTGGCCTGGCCATGAACATTGAAACGAAATGTCTTGGAAATTACCAAAGGCAACGCTATGAGTATGCTTTCTCACTACAGTTAGATTCCTCAGAGTGATAGGCTGGGGATCGCCATCCTCTGGAAACTCATACTCAACTTATTCAGTAGTCTATTGTAGCTCTAACCAAAGTTGAACAAGAATTTACGGGCGATGCAATGTGAATGAAGGGTTTGAGGAGTAAAAGTCGGGAAAGATGAAATTGAACGAAGTTGTTGCAAAACCCAGTATGGGTATGGACAAGTTTGTTGCTTGCTCAGCCTCGCTCACCACAAACTCACACCACAAATTACACAGGTCTTTCTGATAGGTCTACCTGACATAAACGAGGTGTTTTGAGGCTCTCCAAGCGTAAATGAGAGGCGTGGTGGAGTAAAGGTCGGGAAAATTGAGATTGATCGAAGTCGTTTCAAGTATTCAGTGTAGGTATTTGACGTGTTCCTCGCTTGCTCACTGCAAACTCACTCAATAGATTACACAGGTCTTGTTGGTAGGGCTACCTGTTACGAAAGAGGTGGTTTTATGCTGTGCGAACATGACTGAGAAGTGTGGTGAGTAAAAGTCGGGAAACATGAGATTGAACGAAGTTGTTGTGAGCCTCAGTACAGGTATGGACAAGCTCGTCGCTTGCTCAGGTTCCTCCCTCATCGCAAACTCACACCATAAATTACACAGGCCTTTCTGATAGGTCTACCTGACATGAACTGAGGTGTTTGGAGGCTCACCGAGCAAAATTGAGAAGCGTGGTGAGTAAAAGTCGGGAAACGTGAGATTGATCGAGCCCGATTCCAGCGGGATCACAAGTCACATCTCAACGCCCATTGTCCGTCTGCTTCATCAGGCATGGGTCGACCCAGGCTATACAACTCGGAACAAGATCGTCGAGAGGCAAAGAGGACCAAAGACAAACAGTACTACGACAGGTACGCTCTTTATTATTCGTTCATCTTTCGAACAATCAACTAACAACAACTACAACTCAGAAAGCGAGAAGAAATCCTGAGGTACAAGCATGTGAAACGTGAACGGCAGAAGAAAACTGCACAGTACAAAAAGTAAGGCTCTTCTCTTCACCTCACATATTCCAATCGACTGTTTCTCATTTCCTTTGGATGTTAGAACACAGGAACGTAAACGGCAGAGAGAAGGCCAGACTAAGAAGCGGAGGCTCGATGAACGCAACAATGGTGACGACCATACCCCCACAAGTCCGTCGCGACCACGACCACAAGAGATTATAGAACCTCCGCAAGGAGAGTCAGTGCATGTCGAAGGTAATAACGACATCGATATTGAGGAGTTGGTTATTTGGTATGTAACAATCACGATACCTCATATATGCTCGAACTCACTCTTCCCCCAAAGGCGGGTACGAGGCCCAGCTTCAGGACCTGAAGTCGGAATACCTGGCCAAATATACCACTTCATACCTTGAAGACGTTTGTGAACAAGCAGTTCGGTGGAAGCATTCTACTAGACTACTGGCCCCGTACCAAAGAAGCACAACGACATCCCCAATCCTGAAACTGCGCAACCGCCTAGACTCAAAGTGGAAGAAGATCGACGACATTGAAGACTCGGTGCGATTCCTAATCGGCAACAACATGGGCAAATGTCAGACTGAGAGGTTGCAAAGGTTTTCGGTGTTCAAGGCCACCGTGGGGAACATGGTTAGGACATTCAATCGTGTTGAGTACAAACTTAATCAACTAGGATACAGCGTCAAGAAGGAAGACCTCGCTGAAGTCTTCCGTACCTCTTTCCCCCCTTGCTTGTAATTATTTTTTGTGGGGTGTATGCCTGATGTTTGTGCAATGTCGTGGAATCATAATATCAATCAACAATCCCTGCCTATTTTCCACCTACAGCCCGAAAGCACGTGAACTCAACCTTTTACCAAAACGATGGACAGTGCGACTACCATCAAATGCCCTTGTGGTGATCAGCATCGTTATGCTCTAAAGTATGTGTATCCACAGTCCTATTTTTGTTACGATAGCTCACATAGTGTGCTGTTGCAAGGAAAAAAATTTGGTCTCGTTTTTGGGCACACCATTCTCGAAAAAATGCACACGCAAGGAAGCAGAGGTGGGAGCAGGTCGTGAAGGTCCAGTAAGTGAATCTCCTTGTCTTGATTAGATCGGACTGAGGCCATTAATTGCTTGACAGAATGCATTGGATCCGGAAGCAATGTGACATGCTGGGATATAAGACGGCCAACGATGTCAGCAAGAGCCAGCAATGGGAGCTGGAGACATGGTGTGTTCGGCAGTATTCTTATTGTGCCACAGACTAACCAACCGATATTATAGTTACTCCGAAACCCGTCTGGACACGATTGAAACCAACCTACAATGCTTCCTCAACTATGACCCGAAAGCCTTTTTTGAAAGGCTTTACGCAGAGCTGGTGATGTGGAGGCACACCTTTCATCCATCTCTGTCACCACTGGATCATCCTAAAGCTTTCTTCGAGTCCTGTTGCGAGGACATGGATTCAATCAGCAAACACATCTGGTTTGGTGTTGGTGTCGCCTCCCAGGGCTTACTGACCAGGGCCAACGTACTTCATAAGCTCACCGTACAGCTCAAGAGTTGTGTCGTGGACTTCGCCTTGATCCTCACCACAGAAGACATCCTGGACGACATATTCGACACTAACCGCCTTTACTTGCCAGTGGAGGAGAAGTATAAGCTTGGAAAACTGCAGTACCAGAACGGGGTGCTGGAACGTATGTACCAGGATATCTACTTGTGATGACCTGATTTGTATGTACTTGGGCTGGACGTTATTCAATCCTAACTTTTTTTCGCCTGCACCTGTTTGTGTGATTCTTCTGGAGTGTCACGCCAGAGTAAAGTACATGCCGGTTGGCCTGGCATTGCAGGAGGCAGGACGAGCTCTCAGCACTCACATGATATCAGTCTCCAAGGGGCCTGGCCATCGCTCAGGGATGATGGACTTCCTGCCTAAGTGAGATATGCAAATGTCGGGGTAAAACCAGGTGCACAAGGGCTATCTACATCACCTGTATAGCTCAGTGGTAGAGCAGTCAGCTTTCCCTTTGGGATCTCTGGACGATGCGAGTTCGAATCTCGTTACAGGTTAAGAGTCCCTTATGCGGGATGTCCACCGTAGTTTCAGCTGGGAGCAATCTCGGCTGGAACTACGGGGGCCATCCTGTATAAGGGGTTCTTTCTTGCCTTTTTTTCACTTGGACAACAAGATCCACTCTCAGAATACTCAAAACTCGCGTCTGAAGTACGATCCATATTTTTCCCAGCCATTTCCGTCAACTCTCTGCGAGATCGCAGCGCGTCTCTGTGCGGACTTGACTGTGACTGTGACCCACTTCGGGCGTGTTTCATTTTCTTTGCATCTTCCATCAGCACAGCACAGAGGGCCAATTGCACGGATTCTATACGACTGTCAAAGTGTACCGGTATCACCACCAAAAGGAAGCGATAATATTTTAGAGACAGTGTATGGTAAGTCTCAAAAGCTATCTGTCGCTCTTGTGGGACCCTCACCGTTCTCAGAAAGATCGTATCAGTATCGGAATCCATGCAGTGATCAATGGGACGTCTAACTCGCAAGCAGACCGGTAGACTACTCAGTCAACTCCCTCGCAACTATAGCTACGAAGCCCATCCCGTATCCCCTATTCATCATCGCAAAAAATACAAAGCTTGTCTGACAATCATTTTTAGGAATGAACACTCTTACGCCCAATCTAAATTCGTCCCGAGACACCCAGAACAACACGGCTTTACTGAACCAACCCTCTTCGATGACGACGACGAGCAAGAGGCATCAGATGGTGCTGAATTTGATGCACCTGATGCAACCTTCCAGTCTCAAGATTTCATGTCGTTCTCAATGGAAGATGAGGCGGCAATGACGCTGAATCAACGGCGTAAATTGAGCCAGGCCGTTCGCTGGAATCAAGAAATCATTCCAATATTGGTAGAACTGTATATGGCACTACTACGTGAGACCGAGAACTTGAGGTTGCGTCCGAGTTGCAACAATGCTGAGCTTCCGTGCACTTGCACCGGCAACACGACCCTGTTACATCAGCAAATCGGCACGTGTATGAAATGTATGGACCATACATCTCCATACATCCTCATACATGTATAGGAAAATGGCACCTGCATAATTGTTTATGGAGAGCATTTGCCCGCCGGTCACACATTGGCATACACTTCATACATTTCATACATTGTACACACATCCAGATTCTAGTCGGGGTCTTACTAGCTTCCAGGCAGTCATAGGAGACAAACCATCTATGAATTCATTGATACCGAAGAGTACAGCATATACTATGGAGATCTAAACAATATGTAGTGTAAATAGCCTAAAACCCCACTTCTCCCATCCAATCACACCGGGCAAGATTACGTGGTCGGCATCATCTTCACATTGCTAAACACTAAAAGCCAGGGTGCTACAGTGAGTATCGGGGCTTGAAGAAACACTTAAGTCAAGCTCACCTTTGTTCACCGAATATCAGCACTGCAAATCGTGGAGTGTGGACAAGGTACATTGAGGCGAAGCTAATTCTGGACTATCGAGCATTGATGCTGGGCAAAAGCAATACAGACCTGGGGGAAAACCATGAGCAATCATTCTGAAAGAGCAAATAGATAATTCCGCACCGTTCACCAATTCCCCCAAAATCACAGTAGCAACTCATCATCTTTAAATTACCCCGTGCCTTGCCAGTATACGCGTCAATGATAAGTGTTGCACATTGCTGGAGAGAGGGATGGACGAGAAAATAAGTATGCGAGGAGGAGAAAGTGAGCGGTGATATGGATGTGACCGTGGGACTGCATTGGAAGCCACCTCAGAAAATCCCGAGGAACTGCACAGTTGGTCCCACGGTCCCATATAAGCAACACAACGCCGGGGCTCATTTTTTTCAGCACAAGTTCATCTTGCATTTGAAGCATCTAGTTACTTGTGAGAACTTGTAGTTGTTGTTAGTAGGTAGCAAGTCAGAAATGATTGAACACTAAGCTTACATGAGGATTATACATCCATACATCCTAGAATGTATGGCGGAAATTGCCAAAAAGTGATGATTCTCCATACATTCATACATTTCATACATATTATACCGCGGCCGATTTGCTGATGTAGTGGTTACAGTTGTCAAATCCGATCGTGAGTGTTTGGTCGATTGCGCCCAACCAAAAGCTCATGTATTGGTGTCTAGGACTGGAACAAATTCAGCTTTATGTCTGTCAATGTCAGGACAAGGGTGCAGCGATACAGCTGTTACAATGAGGATTATTTCCGTGCACTCCTCTACTGCCGTCGCTAGCCGTCGAGATCAAGTTACTGGAATTTGTCACACGACTATTCCTGCGTGTTCCACCGAATCAGACCACCTTATCTGGCGCATTGGAAGATTTCATTGCGGCAAGGGGGTAAAACTTACAGGGCCAGGTATTGTTAATTCTTCGCTTTGCAAACCAAGTACAATCTCATAATCATAACAGGATCCCTTGAGGCGACGGTTCGGGAACGCTCTCCAATGGTTCAACACTTTGCAGCACTGATGCGAGCACAAGTTGGACTTGCTGGTGAATAGCAAGCGCCCAGATTTATCAAGAACCCAAGAAAGTGCACGGGAGGATGCAATGGATGAGGAAGACACAATGGATGAGGAAGGTGCGTTCTGGCGGGACTCATCCAATGTAATTTCCAGTAGGTTCCGCCATGGTCGCAGGTCCCACACGTCTCACGTGTCTGGGTCGGGTATGGGTACATCAAGGGAGGCTGTAAGAGAAGGCGATAGCGAAGGAATGGAGAAGGAAGGTGACAGACATTGTAGGGTGGACGGTGAAGGCAACGGTTTGACTCGTCCGAGTGAATTCCTTTGCTCCCATTGTCCTTTGTGTTTTGGAGGGGAGTATAACGCGGGTTCATCATCTGGGTAAGTTCTCCAATATTGATTGTTCTATCAAGAGTATCTTGACATGTCTCCCAGTTTCGACGCCATTGTCTGTGTAGACACGTGTTTTACACAGAAGCACAACAAACAGAAACGTATCGATCCTCGCAAATACTATCCTAAGTCAGTCTTTCTGCCAGAGGAAACTGTGAAAGCGATGGTCAAGGAGGTCGAAATTAAGCGTCCGCAACGAGCAAATAAGAAGACCAGCAAGAACTCAGTGAACTCTCCAGATGGACTCAAAGGGCCTTTGAGGGTTCCCACGTCTGTCTTGGATGCTTGCAAAGAGAGCTTCACTGCTGCAGACAAGCGGAGGGAGAAGGCCAGCACTCAATATTTCAATTGTACAGGTTTGATGGGCCTTCTGTGCCACCACGACCGTGTTCTGTGGCTTGTAAACATGCACACAGCGGGCGAACGTCAGCACGACGTACTGGCGTTGCTCGACACCCTGTTTCAGCATTTGCCCACCACCTTCGTTGTCGGTCTACTCTACGACATCGGATGCCAGCTACACAGAAGTTGCATCAAGTGGGGTTTCTTGGAGGACTACCTCCATCGACTTTCTTTTGCTATCTCCATTTTTCACGCTTTCAGGCACAGATGGCCGTGTCAGCTTGTGTATCATCCCCAGAAGGCTGAAGGTTTTGGACTCTCAGATGGGGAAGGGTGTGAACGCTTTTGGCATTCCATCAGCAAGCTGATTCCTTACCTCAGGGTAGCCGGGGTGCGTGTTTCATCTCAAACTCTTCTCACGATCACTATCTAATCACCCCGCGTTGACAGTATCATAACCGTCTGTATACGTTGGACAGACAAATACATCACCTGGACAAGGAGAATCTTGACCGACTTGGCCAGTGGGTTACACAAAAATACACGCAGGCGCAGCAAAAGCATAAGGAAGCCCTGGTGGAACTGAAGAAGCAGACCATGTCCCAAGAGGTTCTACAAAATAAGTGGGCGGATCAGGTAGCGGATCAAACTAAACCCCTCCCTGGTACGAGCCTTCTCCATTAGGTATTGTCCATGTGCACTCACCTCTCATCAGTTCAATCCAGGAACAAGGGGGAAAAGGCTGTTGAGGAGGTGGTCAAGCTCAGAGAAGCCCGACACAAACTCGAGGTGGAATCTATTCGCCTAACCCAAGCACTTGCCGATCTAGGTACCAATGAATACGATCGCCTCGAATTTACCGCACAACTCGAGAAGAACAGGGCAATAATCAGTCGAACAGAGAAGGCTCTACGTGCAAAGGAGAGCTTACTTGGAGTCGATGAAAAGGCCCAGGTCCAGGATCTCATCCAGAGCCCGTTTCTTAGGGCCCGAATGAATGCGCTGGCCCTAAAGACGAGATTGATGCAGAGACTCAGGTCCAGTAGGTTTGAAAGGGATAGAATTGAATGGTTGTTCCGGAAGACCCAGGCAGGTACGTGTCAATTTGCCTTTGAACTGGGAAAGCGGCTCACAACAACATCTAGAAAAGCGAGTTCACAACCAGGTTGAAGATAGCGTGAAAAGGAAGGATCCTGCAATTGTGCAGATTGCTCAACGTTACAACAAGCTCTGCTCAGAGATTCAAGATTACATCGACAAGGGACAGGCACCGGGCCAGGGAGTAGCTCCCAAGGCGATCCCGACAAAGGGACTCTTCGCCTTGGACGTCAATGACGACATATGGCAGGATGTGGGACTTGCAGATCGCGAAAATCCCGATCAGCCGCCTCTATGGCTGTCAGACAAGAACGTACGTGCCGGTATAAAATTCATGCTTCAAGACGATTGCAGTTGGGAGGAATTACTCCGGTTGCAACACAAACATGATGCAATGCAGACATGGTTCAGGGAGGAGTGGGATCTACTTTCGCTGGCTATCAACAACTGTGGTGCATCGCCCTAATGTCGAGAGAGTTCCTGCTTTGACTCATGAACATGTTAGATGATGACAGCGTGTACTACATGCTTGAATTACACCGCAAAGAACTTCTTAGTATCTGCGTTCGTTGGACTAATGACCTACGAGGCATGCATCCATCTCCTGGCATTGTGGAATGGGGCCTCTCGGCAGAGGAGCTGGCTGCTGCAAGGAGGTTCACAGCAACGGATGTGGTAGAGTTGATGGACAGAGCTCCAGATAGTGAGGGTATGGATGAGTCAGATGAAGAGGTGTTCGAGGAGGATGATGTGGATGCCGGGTTGTACGAGCATATGGCAGTTTTAGGTATTGACGACGAAGTAGACCTTGCTGAGGACGTGAATCTATTGTAGAGCTTCTATTGCCCAGGTGTTTATCTATTTGAATTTGTCAATAAGTTGCTGGACCTACGACGAGCGTTGACTCCGGCGTGATCTATGGTGCGTTACGTTCACCTACCACTCAGATCCAACCTTACAAGTGATTCCGCATTGTACAGGGATCTCAACCAGGGCGTATGGCCACTACCGAGTTTGGAAAGGCCAGCATATTGGTGGGAATGTAAAGGCAGGCCAAAGAGGGCAAAAACACCAAGGACAAGGGGGTAAAGGTGAGTTTGCCGTTGATCCATTCCGTTCCTCTGACAGGTCCAAGCCCTATTGTCTGCGATCCTGCATCATGCTTGGCGACTCACTCATCCCCACATCCTTACCTTACCTCCTAGCAAGTAGGAGAAGACCCCGACTCCAGAGGTCAAGTGGGTGCAACTTGAGGTATTGGTCGTAGAAGATTGGGCCTTTCATTTCCTATCCCCAATGCAGGATTGCTATATGACACTTGGGTGAGGCAACATAAGTCTTGCCACCAAGAAATTGTTTTCTGATCGTTTATAACAGGTAGCTACGTAACCGAAAGCCCTGAAATCAGGGAGAAATCCCACCACTGTACATCCGTTTTCTAACTGTTTCTGGTTGTTAGGTGCACGATAGAAAGCCCTCAATCAGGGCTTTTGAATGAGCCCCCACTTGTTCAAAACGGTGCACAGGGTCCCGAGAACGATGAGATTTTTGTTCTCGGGACCATTTGCCGCCAAAATCTCTCAGCACCGAAATTTTGATCGGCCGTCAAGATCTCAACTCGGTGTCAAAATTTAGGTCGGGCGCCTAAATTTAGTCAGGCGTCAATATCTCGGCTTGGCGCCAAAATTTTAGTCAGGCACCTAAGTTTCAGCCCAGCGTCTAAATTCTCGTCAGGCACCCTAAGCTCCGGTCCCGGTCAATGGCGCCAATCAGTGTCCTCACTGTCGGTGCGAGAGTCTAAACTATTTTTGGTGTGAGAGAGTTCTAGCTCAACTCATATAAATACCTTCATTTCTCTTTCTTCCTTCTTTCCCTCTTACCACCACCTTCCTCTGGACTCTCCCTCTCCCTCATGCCACGCACCCAATGCAGACCGCCGCCCAAAATCCCTACCGTCACCACGAAAACTCTTGCTGCCGCCACAAACACCCTTTCCGTCGCCACCAAACATAAAACAAAATCAATCGAGACCCAGTACCGCAGTCGACGCCGCAGGAAAGCGAGTTCGAAGGATACCGAGGGCTACATCTACGTCCTAGAGGGACCATACAAACGGAAGAGGTTCTTGAAGGTCGGGAGGTTGGTGGATAGTGACAGACAGTTCCAGCAACACCAGAGGACTTGCAAACGCGTCAAATGGACGCAACTTGGCACATGGGACGCTTGCTTTGAATACTAGGTGTGACTACCTTGAAGAGTTGTGTGTCCTAAAGCGCTAGACGCTAAGACTATAGAAGCAACGGCGGTAGAAGTCGACTAGCAGAGACAACAACAGAGATGACAGAGACAGCAAGCAGAGAGCAAGAGCAGGTAGATAACTGGTTCCAATGACAAGTTAGATATATTGAAGGTTAAGAGAAACGAAGTTAGCTACTCACCTGGTCCCAATGACAAGAGGTCAAGATGAGGGACCAGGTGTAAACTGCCTAGCTTATATACTGGAATATGAGTCGCGCGAGAATAATAAAAGATAGTAGGGAACAAGGAAAGAACAATAGTAGTCCAGGTATGGAATAAGAATGAGTCCGGAACGAGTAACTGTTGTATATAAAAGAACAAAGAGAACAAAGGAAACAATGGATAGGATGGGTTGTGAAGACGATGTGAAAGAACAAGGATGAGGAAGGAAATGATGAGAATGATGAAGAGAGGGGAACTGGGTATCTGGTAGGCGTCAAAGTAACAAATGGGTGTCAAAGTGACAAACAAACACTGAAAGGGGAATGGGCGCTAAGAAAGGAGAAAGGTAGGGGAAAAGCGGCACTTCATGACATTGTGCCTTATATGAGGTTCCAACTTGTGTCGCCCGGCTGTGAGATGTTATCTGACATCTTCACCGTCGTCGCACATAGCTACTCGGATGCATGAAGATGTCGGCCATCCAGTGAAAGATAAAGATGTATATCTCCACCAGAGTCTGAGACTCAGTCGTTCGACTCCCACAAAACTCCTTCACACTACAGAATGATTACTCAGATCAACGAGTGTGACCCACAGCTTGTTTTCTCGTCAAATGATGCTTCATTCCCTGGAGGATCGGTTTTTGAATATATGACAACGACAATGGGAACAAGAACGGAGGGCGCATGACTAAGTTTCAACTTCACAGGTATGTACAACTCTACCTACCCTTACTTGTGTTAATGAGTTTTGGCGTTGTTACTTTAGGTACAGGTGTCGAGGTGTTTGGTACAATATCCTAGAATCTCTTCGGCTGTACCATTTTGAGCATTTTTACCATTGATGGTGGAGCCTCGGTGCAATGGTCACAGAAACCTCATTTATTCCTGTTATACGAAGTTGCAATGTTTAGTCCACAAGGATTAGAGGGCGGGGCACATAAGCTCATCATGGAGGTTTTGATGAAAGACAGCGGGACTTGGGTAGACTATCTCGTAGTAGACCTGTGACAGGCTCGTCAATGAGCAAGCGTCGATTGACGGACCTGGAGATCTGAGTTTAAATTGGCAGAGTACTTTTTGACTACCTTATATGGGTTTGGCAAAAGTGATCGAGCACACGTGGCATAATTTTCTCCCTGCTTCACAGTGCATCCTGAGCCAGCTGATCCTCGCAAGGAAGTTCAAGAAACATCCTGAGAGCCCCCCAGTGAGCACCAGACAAAGACTGTGGGCCTTACGAGTCAGATTTCGTTAACTTTTGCTGGTACTGAAGCCGGTATGTAAGACTGCGAGGCTGTAGCCAACAGTTTGTACCATTAGGCATGCTCCTCTCATCCTTGCACATGCCCCCCAAGCATCCTCCACCTCATTTCTAACGAGTTTTTGGACTCTCAAAGCCAACGGACGGACGTGTGGCCAAGATTCAAGGGAAGGGCCTTGAGTGCCAAACCCGGGGAGTGTCATGAAGTGCCGCTTTTCTCCCTATCTTTTCCTTTCTTAGCGCCCATTCCCCTTTCAGCGCCTGTTTGTCACTTTGACGCCCATTTGTTACTTTGACGCCTACCAGATACCCAGTTCCCCTCTTTTCATCATTCCCATCATTTCCCTTTTCATCCTTGTTCTTTCACATCGTCTTCACAACCCATCTTATCCATTGTTCCCTTTGTTCTCCTTGTTCTTTTATACACAAGAGTTACTCGTTCTGGACTCGTTCTTATTCCATACCTGGACTACTATTGTTCTTCCTTTGTTCCCTATTATCTTTCTTTAATCTCACACGACTCATATTCCAGTATATAAGCTAGGCAGTTTGCACCTGGTCCCTCATCTTGACCTCTTATCATTGGGACCAGGTGAGTAGTTAATTCCGTTTCTCCTCACCTGCAATATATCTAACTTGTCATTGGGACCAGTTCTTTTACCTGCTCGCTGTCTCTGTCCTTCCCGTCGTCGTCTCTGCTAGACGACTCCTGCTGCCACCGCTTCTGCATCCAAGTCTTAGCGTCTAGCGCTTTAGGACAGGGAGAGAATTGCCAGTTCTTTTGCCGATCAAAATCTCACCTCGATCACTTTGGCCAATTCCCTATATGGTAATCACAAAGTACTCTGTCAATTCAAACTCAGATCTCCAGGCCCCTCACAACGACCTTATCTTGTGAGGGGTCGGTTACAGGCCTAGAAAGTTCGGTTAACTTGCCTTCGAGTACCCGCACCCCTTTCACGCCTGGCAGCAATACCGGTGAATCCTGTCAGACTACGACAAGTTCGGCCAGCTTGCCTCCGGGACCACCCGCGTTGTAGAGGTGCCAATCCTCCTCAGAGCGATGCTAGCAAGCCAGCTATGATGTGATAGAGCAGAACTATGCTACAACACGCGAAACTATCTACAACACCATCACGTGACCTCATCTAGGGCAGGCTCTGGGCCAGAGCCCCCACTACAACGGCTATTGGCGAAGAATTGGGGGCGTTGATCAGAGTTGTATTCTTGGCTGAGGTGTAGTCTCCGATTCATCGAGGGATCTCTTGATGTCAGGATTCCGGTGAGTAACTTCTAGACAAGGAATAATGATTGTTGAGTTGAATGAAAGATTTTCTTCTGGACAGCGACGCCTCGTCACTCTGAGCATTCGGCTGTGTAATGCATCTTCGCCGAGTTGATCGCGCACGATCGAAGGTGGATAGGTAAGACGATCTCGGGTCGCCAGCGCAATATCAGGGTTCGTATTTGCTCAAAACCTGAGAGCCGGGCAACTCATCCTCGTGCGATTCTCCCCAACGTTCATAACCCAATATGGCCCGCCGAATCGACGACCGTGACCCGCAGCTTATCTTCACCCCACATGATGCATGGTTCCCCGGAGGAATCCAGCCCGAGTACATGGAAACAACTTTTGGAACGACAGCTGCAGGTGCCCGGATGAGCTTTGAGTTTACAGGTATGTGCTGCTCCGGTCAGTCTTGTGCTATCATTACAACATTGCATTCCCGCTATAGGGACAGGGGTTGAGGTTTACGGCACAATCTCCAATAATCTTTCCACCTCCGCAGTTTCGAACTATTTTACCCTCGATGATGGAGCCCCGTACAAATGGTCACGAAACCCTATCTTCCCCTCGTCCTACAACGCGAGGGGTGTGGTTGAAATAATTAAATAAAAAACGTCACGGAATGATCATTCCGCATTTAAACGCCCACCCCCTCACGATCGTTCTACCCAGGCTTGGAGAACCTCCACTGCTACCCACGAGTCACAAGTCTACTTTTCTCTCTCCGCCGCGCAGTGGAACCTTGGAGAACCAGTGGATCAAGGTAGATTGGCAAGCTGAAAGTTGAGTTCATCATCCTGTCGGGATGAGATTGAAAACAAATGAGCCTGGAACCCTGTATAGGCTGTGAGAGCCGAGCGTGGAAAGCTTGAACAGAGGCCCTACAGAGGTCCTTGAGGAGAGAAACAAAGCAAAAGAAGACAGGGGTCGTAAAAACAAGCCTGTTGCCTGATTCAAACCGGCAAAGTCCGAACAAGATGTCCTTAGCGGAAGCCCCTTTTTGACGCATGAATCCCTTTCAAACCAAACCACCATCGTCCCCGGCCTCAAGCTCGCGACCGCATCCCCTTCACGCCTGGGCATGCTCAAAGTTCGTGCCAAATTTCAGCTCAAGTAGGTATTTTGAACATGTCCTTTCCTTTGTTTGGCGTACTCTACCGACTTTTCGTTAGCGACCGAGCTTGGAACCGTCTACCCAGGCTCCAGCCCCCTGTGTGGAGAATTCACCGGCACTGATGGATATCCATGAAGTTGGATATTATTTGTCTGGTGCGTTGGCGCCCCGTTTAAATCTATCGATTCAAATGCCCCCTTTGGTTTAAACGCCCCATTTGAATGGTTCTTATCGAACCCGCGACCTCTCATAGGTTTCGTATTCTTCCCGATTGTCTATACGTAGTTTACATCCCGTCTTACCACACAAATGGATCCTTTGAAGTCGTTGGTCAATGTCAAGAAATAGCATTCTGGTGTATCTGGGTGCAGAGGTGTCACTCCGAGGACAGGGCATTTAAATACGGAATGATCATTCCGGAGTGTTTTTATTTAATTATTTTATATTATTTCCCTGCGCAGTCTGGGAGGTCTAAGTCGACGGCAGTCAGAACTGGGCAGTCTCCGAATCTGTGCAAGGCCGTTCTGACACTGGCCATGCTAGATGCAGTACGTGTGTGGAGAGAAAGGTGTTTTAGAAGGGGGAATGACGGGTTATCCATTGTGTTTGGCTTCCCCCGGGCATAAAACTCGCCATCGCCCAAGATTTTCAACTCTTCCCATCGTTCTGAGCTTGCATCGAGAAGAGAAAGGAGATGCTGAGATCGAAACCTGTAGGTCGGGTGCCAGGAGAAGTTGAGGGTGATCTTTAATGGGGAGGTTTTGGAACGTTCCAGATACGACAGTACCAGTCGTCTACGCAGCTGCAGAAGATCCTCAATGGGGTCGGCCAATCCATCGAGTGCGTCTTCAAAGCCTCCCGGGGTGACAGAGTAAGCAAATGGAACTTCGATTGATGACCACAAACGAGGGGAAGAGACCGCAATATTCCTCCATCGACCGCATACCATAGATATCGCAGAGGCCTCCGGGATCTTCTCCTCACTGAGCAGATTCTGTTCGCAGCAGTACCCGAAGACCTCCAACAACGTCTCCGACGGCAAACGGTGGACTGGTGATAGTAAAGACGTGAAGTTCTTTCTGTTCCTCTCGAAACCGGCTTGCTTTGTCCGCAACATCAAGATGCGAGCCATATACCCGTCGATCTCGTCCTGGCAATCCCGAACGCCCTGTTCCAGCTCGCGTTGGTACTGAGTAATTGATGCACGACTGCGGCTCGACACGGGATTCTGAGAGAGTTGTCTGTATTCCGACGAGCGGCTTGGTCGAGTGAGGAGGGAGTCGTAACGGGACATATTTGGGTCCAAGTGAGGTGTCCTTGATAGAACGAAGGCGTTGAGATTTCACTGTACACGCTGATTTGGTAAAACTCACGAGTGATAGTCTACGAAACAAATGCAAGGTCAACGGAAGACAATTTTTAGAGACGCGCTTGATTTCCGAGAGTTGTAATCTACTCGTGCTACATCCCGAAGGTCCATTCCGAACCATCGTCAGCAGCCATGTCGATACGATGAGCAAAGCGGCTTCTCACCTGATCTGAGTTGAGCCTACCACAAGCAGTGGGTTTTACTGGGGGGGTTGATGAGAGTAGCAGGAAGGAAAGAGCGAAAGCACCACTGGGATCCAGTTCCAATCCTTTTTGTCTCGTGAGAAAATTAGAAGAAAAAATCACCTCGAGGCAAGAATTCTCGAAACGATCCGACAACGGTTCAATCCCGCGGGCCTGCAGCACTGGGGGCCATATTCCTTCACCCCCCAATCAGAATGTGAAACACGCTGTATGATCTATTCGGAGGACGACAAAGAGTGGAATATGTTATCGGTATCGGTATCTTCGGTGGTGTGCATCTGGACACATTAGCAGCTGAGTATTCCGTATTGTGAAAGGGTTATGTAGTGTAGATAGGTATGGCTCCGTCGATTGTTCGAAAGTCAAATGTAGAAGCTAGGCTCGCTTCGGTCAACGGAGATCATACTTGCGTTATCATCAGCTACATCCGACCAACATTCCTCAAGCATTGTAGTAAGGACATCACTTCCGGATTGCGCACATCATCCCGTGTTGAGCTGCAGGTCCGCGAAATGGAGCAGAAATGGGCCATTATGATTGATGTCATCGGGATTGACCATGAGGGGGTCGAAGAAGCGACACGTAACGGTCAAGTTATTTACCATGTCCCCCCTAACGTCAAGCTTCCTCAACTCAGACATGAGACGTGGGAGGCGTATGAAATCGAAGTCTGAGAGGTTTGGGATCGATTCGAGTCGGAGAGAAGTGACGGAATAGTAAGATCGTCGGATGAAGGAGTCCAGATGAGTAGGGTTGACGGCTGAACTTTCGATGTTGATGAAGAGGAGGCGAGGAAAGGTGAGATGCTCGATGAGAAAGACATTGAGTCCAAGACGCTTCATTGAAAGAGTCTTGACTTGATCCGATACAACCATCTCGTCTCCTACAAGCCCATTGACATCCTCGATATCGCTTAGAGTGACTCCTACTCCACAAGAGGTGTCCTCCAGGCTTGTAGCATACTTTGCGGTCAGGAATGTAGAGGTTTTTGCATAGCTTTGCAAATCGAGAGTCGGGATATTTGTCCATGGAAACTGAAGATGGTCTTGAACGCTCGTACAGACTGAGGTGAGCCCAGGGCAGTTCTTAAACCGGTCAAGGAGTGCGGTTGAGTCAGACTGATTCGGCCTCTGGTATATCGCTGCCTGAGAATCGGCAATGCGATGTCACCCGCCTGAAAGCTGGCATAGGATTCCCATACAATGATCACGACTTTTAAAGGTGCTGGATTTGAGCGTTCCAGGTATAGTCGTGTGGAGGTAGTGATGTTGTGCTATGCACGCTCGCGCGCACTGCGGTAGTGCAGGTTGATCGATATGCAGGTCCAAAGAAATGGTGACGCTAAGATGGTTTACCGCCAACGACCACAAACCAGCGAAAGCTTTAGAGCTGACAGCATAGTCTTGCCATCCAGGTTATTAACCCTGCAATAAGGCTCGAAAATCTTCAAGAGAACCTCTGACGGCAACCGATGAAGTGGCGACAACAAGGATCGGTATTTCTCCACAGTCTTCTGGTTTCCCTCCTTTCTCGACTCCAAGCAACCGAGCTATGTACTTCTTGATTTCGGCGTCGCATTCCTGGTAATGTCGTTCGGCATCACGTAGGTAATCCAGGACTTCCTGTTGTAACTTGTAGTCTGAAATGGGATGTCGAAAAGCCGATGGAACTGCTCAGGAGGACGGTGACTGGACTTTCTAAGAAAGGATTCTGTGGTCTTTCCCATCGTTCGCTAGGCTAGGGAGTTCGCGAGTCGCTGAGCCGGTCTGTTCAATACGGTGAGTGGACCGCCAATGCCGTTCTAAACGCATTCATCACGCACTATGATGACCTTTGGAAGAATGGATGGATGATAATGCGGTCGAACGTTGAGAGAGGCTTTCAGGCCAGAGAGCTGCAACCTGTGAGGCCGGCAAGTTTTGAAAGGCTACCGAACTCGGAACAGGGCCTGGGTAGCGGAAGCGAGACTGTGAGAAATTCGAAAATTTCACGCCTAACCAGCGCCGTTCAAACGGGCCCCCACAACTCAGCTGCGAAAGGACCTGGCATTGGCTTTGTCATCAGCTATCCGTGCTCTATAGGCTTTATACAGTGGTGCACAGACCCTAATCAAAGCACCAGAGCTCTACTCAAGCTATCGTACGAGTCTGCATTGAAGACGGACGACTTGCATTGAACCAAGCATCCCATTCACGGCCGCAAGTATCATGTACACACTAATTTTTGCCTTCTGGACCGAAGTTTGGTGATTATAGATACATAACTCACGAACATTATACTTGGTTGGAGAGCGATGTCTACGAACCTACCTACCATCGGACCATTTCAGAACCATTTCGGACCTTACGAGGCATCAGCGCACCAAGGAGAATAAATAACAATACAAAGCGACGAAAACATGGAATAGTGACCCGAGAGTTACGAGATCTAAGTTGAAGAAGATAGCAACAGCGAGCGATTTATTCTGACGAACTCCATGACCTCCATGACCACATTCCTAAGTATGAAGGTGAGGGGCGCATCGTAAACATCCTCGGACTCGAAGCGGTCCGCATGAGTAATGGAGGTAGACCGTGATCCAAGGAAGCAGAAGCGATATCAGGTGAAATATGGTACCAGGGGGGAGGGGGGAAAGGACATATGACTTTTAAAAATATGTGCAACTCCCCTTCAACTCTCCGTGACGTCAGTCCTCTATCGCTACCCTCAGCTGCATGCCAACGTCCCTCAAGTATCGTAGAGAGGGTAATACGTCTGCGGCGGGTCTATCATCATCTCGACGAACAATAGTGATGTCTACCGACTGGAGGCAATCAACGCCAATGGAAGAGGCGACAGCTGGATTAGGAAGCCATCTAGTTGTCAAAGCGTTCGCGAAGGCCTGCTCGTCGAGCTGCTTGGTGTGGCATTTGAGCTTCAATTCTGCGAGACGAGGCAAGAACGGGGGATTCCAAAATCCGTCCGGATTGACCGTGAGGTGGACCGAGAAGCTGTCTGTGATGATTGGAGCGGGGTTTTCCCAACACTCGCTGATATCAAGTGTCCTCAACTCGGGCGTGCAACGGAGGAATGGTATGAGGAAAGAATCTGTGAAGCACATGATGGAGTCCAGCCGAAGAGACGTAATGGGTAAGGAAATTCGTTGTTTGAAAGGTTCCATGTGTAAGTCTTCGATAAATACACGCTGGATGTCAAGAGACGAGAGTTGAGGAAAGTTGAAGCGGTAGATGAGAGAAGGATCGGACTCCAGTCCCTTTATGATGAGGTTCCTGATCGTGTTCGACTGAATCGTCAACTCGTCTGAGGACCCCATGCTGTTATTGACATTGACCAGCGTGAGGTGCTGCAGACTTGTACAGGACTCTATAAAGGCCAGGTCTGAGGCATCCGTATACTCTCGTAGCTTGAGATGACGGATGTTGGCCCACGGGAGCTGAAGGCGATCCTCAATATTTGTTATGTCCGTACAGACTGAGGTGAGCGCAGGGCAATCCCTGAACCGATCGAGAAAAAGGGTTCCAGCATCATACTTGCTATATAGAGTAAGGCGCCTGAGGATAGGCAAATCGACGCTACCCGTCTGGGAGCTAGCGTAAATTTCCCGCCCACAGACCTTGAGCTCTTCCCATCGCTTCGAGTTCTGGTCGATAAGGCCCATTACAACGTCGTTCGAGTAACCTCCCTGCAGATCGTGAGGAAAGTCAAGCTGGATCTTCAAAGGCGTTGTCTTGGATCTCTCCATGAATAGCCGGGTCAAGCGAGTGATGGAGCGCTCTCCAAGGTGAAGCCTGTATTCGTTCTGGCGGCGGATAGTGATTGATATGGAAGACCAAAGACATGGCGAAGACAGTGCAACTTCCCTCCAACGACCACACACCATGGACAGTGCCATAGTTGGAGGTATCTTCCGGTTGCTCAGGTCGCTGAACTCGCAACAATGCCCGAAAATTTCCAAGAGAACCTCCGAGGGCAACCGGTGAACTGGCGATAACAAAGATCGACATCTCTCCATGACCTTCTTCATCCCCTCCCTCCTCGACTCTAGCATCAATATGAGCCCTTTGTATTTGTTGATCTCCAGCTGACATTCGTTGTAGGCCCCTTCAGCGTCGGAAAGGTAATCCTTGACTTCTTTTCTGTTGATGTCTGAGATGGGGTTTCGAAAAAACTGTCGAAAGTTTTCGGGTGGACGACTGGACTTCCCCAAAAGCGATTCAGGATAGATAGACATCGTATTTCGGGGTTGGGATGCTATAATCAACAGGATAGGCCAGTGGTAAGTGAAGAAACTGGTGATGGTAAAGGCGACGACGCACCTTGGAGAAATTCTTGGCCAGAAGAGAGAGAGAGAGAGAGAGAGAGAAGCAAAAGTGGAGAGGATACGCAGTGGAAGCTCGAAGGTTCTTGACAGTGAAAAGTACCGCGTCGGTCACGGTGGTTTCGGTCCAAAAACAAGGCTCCGGTCAAAACCTCGTAGGCGCCCGCTCGCGGCAGACACAGCCTAGTTACTCCCACGCATCCCAACTTCAAACTGAACCACCACCACTTCTAGTCTCTCTGAGCCAAGATTATCTTTGTTTCCCCTTGCCAGTCTGCTCCCCCGGTTTCCAACCCCCTTCGCAGATGACTCTCGTCTATTGATTTACCATGAATGCATCAAGCAGGCCAACGTATTTTTGGCACCCTGAGTTCGGCCCCTTGTTCCCTCAACGGGTCGACTTGATGTCCCAATTTAGACCCACAATCAATGCCGCTCCCCGCTCATGTTTCGACTCCATCTATTCAGCTGCAATCCAGTATATCTTTCGGCACCGTCTGCACAATGGGCTCAAGTGCCATCTGGTCGAAGTCCAGTCTGGTATTTTGGATATGCTCCGACTACGACACCTCGCGCTGCATAATTTTCCCTGAACTTTAACATTGAGGTATTACCAATAAAGTACCACAACAAGAGGCGGCCAGCATTCGTGAGATGGCCGACGATTCAACGGAGAGGTCCAGGTTCTAGAAAATGATACTGACTTCCTCGTCTCTTTCGAATCGCGATTCGCACTCAGGCTTTCAACATCTACATATCAAGACTCAAACATAAGAAGGCATCTGGAAACCCACGGGCGGTGATTGTTTCTCATGATTGCGTCATGCATCATTGACCCAGCCGGAATCGAACCTGGTTCACTGTGCGCTTGCATCTGGGTTGACTCGCGAATCGTGCTGCGGATTTCCGCCTGAAACGAGGAATACCCCTTGCCTGAAGCACTGTGGTAAAGCATTGATAAGGGTGCTCTGGACGGAAAGAAGAAAGGCTCGCTTCATCCCGAACATCCAGCACCCTACACAAATGGCTCCTTCAGAGCCTATCGCGCAAGCCCTCGAACCGTTCCTCTCTATGCAGACCGTCATCATCCGTCCTATTGGTACATTATCGGTCGGTAGTCCTGAGATCTTTTCGAGCTCGTCACTCTAACCCCAAGTTAATAGTTAATGTTTCTATTCTACGGTGCGTTCGCCAGCTGTGCTTCCTATGCTCATAGTCATCCTCGACCGTAGGAATATACGCCGTTACGTTCGGAATATCGCTGAATGTTGCTTTTCGCCGACGAGGATCTACGGCCTCGAAAGTGTTCATGAGTGGGGTGGTATCCCTCTTCGTGCTAATCACTGTTATGAACGCTGCGGTCGCCTGGTCTGTGATCAGCGATACTATTCTCATCTATGATACCATTCGAACGCAAGATTATGTCGCGCTATCGAAATATCTCTCGCTGACCGATCGCCATTTCACCTCACGGGTGATTCAATTGTACGTCCTCTATGCTTCATAGACGTAGAAGTGCACAACTGTATCCCTACGCTTTTTTCAGCTGCTTATCCGATATGACGAGTGTTGCAGTGAGGTGAGTACGGTCTTCGCTCGTGGCTTTCAATATAGCAACTGATCTCATCGTACCTTTGACGGCTTCTTCCAGTGCAATCACTCAGTATTTGCTCGTAGGAGCCTGTTTCACGATTACTTGCCGCAAAAAGGTCTAACATGATTAATGACTAGGTTCACCGGTGCTGGATTATTTGGGGCTCTAAAAAATGGGCCCTCGGTCTTCTCGCCTTGCCTTTCGTTGTTGGACATGGTAAGGATTCGCTCGTCTCCAGCCGAAAACCTTCCGACCTCCCCGTAAGCTTCGAACTTGGCTGTCATGGTAATGGTAGAGGTCACAATCTCCCGTGGCAATGTTGCGCTCTATCAAACCTCCACGGTCATCACTAACCTTCTCGTGATAATGGGTTCCATTCATTCCCTCCTTTTATCTTTCGCTACGGGTACGTCAAAGTAATTCGCTGAGGAATTTCCACCTAAACGGTAATCCGATGATTAGGGGGCCGAATCTGGTGGATCAGTCGGGAAGTCCGACTGCTGATCGGAAGGGACAGCTCAAATACAAGATACAGGGTGATCATTGCCACGATGTGAGCCCAAAGTTCCTTCCCACTATATGACGTTGCCTAGCTGAGCGAATCCTTCTGGGTTGCATAGCTTCGAGACCGGAGTACTGTACTCTGCCTCACAAGCAATGTCTGTTGCCCTAACGTGGGTTGGAGATCGTGACGGCAAAGGGGTCTCCCCTCTCAGTTCCCTTGGGCAAGTTTTTGCCTTTCAGATGGCCGTAAGTGAATTGCTGTGAACCGTGCGTGCTCTCAAATTCTAAAAGGGACTCCCCGAAACTAGGGACTCGCACCGACCCTTCTCATTGTACGCATAGCGTACGGAAAGTCGGTGGACAATGTAGAACAAATGATATCGACGCTGCAGTTTGGTGATGCGCCAGTCATTGAAACTCAGCGGCAAACGAACGTTGTACGGGCTATAGTCAACCTTAACCACTCGAGCGTAGAAGTGGATGAAGGAACCCCAACAAGCGTGGCGGAAGCAGACAAAACGCAAGCGAGAGCGTTGTAACTATTGTCCGAACGATAGCAGCCGACAAACTTCGCCATCCCGTTCGAGGACTGGGTTCTTGTCTCTCAATTTGTTTTTGAGATCATTTTAGTCTCTCGTTACTTTGCTGTAGCTGCTAGGTGCTAGTGACGTGCTACCGTGGCCTTACTCTCAGTGACCGTTTCACTTTTATACCTCTTCTTTTAACTTATCCTGAACTTCACCAATATACCCCCTTGAAATACACTGAGTTTTCTACGATAAAGAGGGTGACACGACCTGACGTGACCTTGAACTGCTGCATCGAATTCGTACGTGCCGGCATACTAACACAGTGGTTCAGAAGGTTCAAATGTTCACTAGCTACTGGCCCATTACGGCATTTGATAAGGGATTGAAGGCACAGAGAGTATGCATCTAGGAATGCTTCAGATAGACTCCTTGCGACGTTCTCAACAGATCCAGAGGTACAACCATGGTCTTGCGATGCGTCAGGACGCGTCACGCGTGTCGTGAGCCACTCAGGGTCGAGATCTATTATTATCTAAAGCATCCTTCCCACGAGCCCATCATGCTAAATCACCATTCGACAACCCTCATAAGAGTTATACACGGTCCAGGTTATATACGCGCGTCTTGCCAAACTGTCTTGAACCGAAACTTGAACCACTTTTTGCACCTCAGAGTCTGTGAGCCAACAAAACGTCGCCTGCCTAAACCGGGCCTGAGCACGTTTCCCAGCTTTTCCTTCAAACCCGAACATTGAGTCACTTGATGCTATGGCTTCACCACGCTGTTGTACTCCTGACCTGAGATGCCGGCGCTGTTAATTAGACAGCATCCGATTTACAGCCTGGAGGAACCCCATTTCAACCCAAAACGCGTAAATCTTGTTGCGGCATTGTCGGAATGGGTGGTGGAAGGCACGACTACTCCAAGATTAGGCTTCTTTGGTTGACTTATATCCATCTTTTGCTAGCTGATTGATGGTTACTTTACAGTGCTGGAGCCTGGCGGTTTCGAGCTGGTCCGTAGGAACAAGACGGTTGAAGGCGAGATGGTTTTGAATCATGATTGACTCATAGTAGCCGACGAGTTTACCTGCTCGGATCTTGGATTTCAGAGCTTCATTCAGCTCTCAAAAAGCATTAAAAAAAGTTCCAAGTCAACGAGTTGCTCCCAAATCGCTGTTGGTTTTGACAACCTGGGTATGGGCACGTAATTGTTCGTTACCTCTGAGTGGCGTATGCTAACATACCGAGGTCGTGCGACAAGATCTAGGTTCGCACTATTTTGAGACACCGTAACTAGACCCGAATTTGAGCTCTCTGGGAGCGACGGCATCGGTGGGACGTCTTCGTTACGCCAAGCACATGGCTCATGCTCAAGACAATCAAAGCGCGGACGTTTTCGAAGACCATACCAGAGGGACCGGAATCGACTTGGCAACCGATAGGATGCAGTCACATTCAGCTGCAGCGCAGGGTCTACCGCCCAGAGCCTTCTCACGACTGACAATTTGACAAGAATTAGTCAACCTAAAGTCGCGTTGATGCACCGAATCTAAAGTACCAAATAATCCGGTATGGCATCCAGAACTTGTAGGTAGAATCCATATAAAAAACAAGAGATCGGGTAGTATGTGAAAACGAAAGGATTGGAGGAGATTTAGAGATAGTTCGATTCAAAACTGCCTCTTCCTGAACAGCACTTTGGATTTATTGTTGGGCAACATTGTCGTGCCGACAAAAATGGGATCTGGAAAGTTGGCATCTTGATCGTCGGGGAATTTGACGTCGTAATTCAAACGATGTGCGATAGGAGAAGCTTGAGCTCAATCACAGCGAAAAAAAACGATCCGGGCTAGCGGCACGAGACAAGCAGTCAGTAAGGCGGTTGGTGAGCCAAAAGAAAACACATATTATTCACCAGGCGTGTCTCCCTACACCAAACACCAGTCATCCCCAGGTTGGGGTAGCCATGTAATTCTCCAAGGTGTTGCGCGGTCGTGCCGAAGGGGAGTGCTTAGCTTTGAAAATCGGATGAAGCATAGCTGGCGCTCACCCTTGTCCGAGAACCGGGAAGCTACGGTAGTGAGTCTAAGATTGTGAGGTGGAGCGCGAGCTCTGAGGTGGGCAGGGCACAAATCAAATCGGAGACATTACCCACAACGGTATGACGAATGCTATGGGCCGCTAAGGCTACTTTAGTTCCTACTGGAACTACGGGACCGTGGGAGAGCTTGAAGTCTTTGAGAACCACGCGCTGTACGCCGACTGCGTCCAAGACCACGTTATTGTTGGACGGCAGAATTACCCAGGATCCACTTCTCCGAGTGCCATAGACACGCAGCGCGATTCAGTGTCGAAGGGTTATGGTCGCCTGACAAAATTTGAGTTCTGAGCTGGTGAGTGAGTGAACTGGAGAACTTAGTGGAAGTAGTAACAAACCTTGGAAGAAGTTTACGGTTAGTATATAGGGATGGAAACGCAAGGAATACGTCGTTCCAGCTTGAGATAACGCGATTCGATTGGGAATGAACGTTCAGAGCAGCGCCAATTCTGACCTATGCTGATGGTTGTCGCGGTCAAAAGACAAGACGCCGACTACCGGCTAATAAATCCCCCTCTGGTGGACCGGCGGGCCATGGCGGACCGCCAACCCCAAACGCCCTCACGAGATTGGAGAAGCAGCCAGTGTCTGGAGATGCGTGCTACCCATAGTCTACAAGTGTCTTCTACATCCAGCGGATCGATGTGAATGAATCAGTTACCGTCCCGGAGACCTACTGATTGACTAGCGTAATCATGGTACCCTGCGTCCTGCAGTATCCATCGTTGAGCTTCTATCATTGATATTTTGAGTACAGTACATACGTCGCGAGGATAGCTGACGAAGAAACCTGGGGACCTTCGACATGGTGACCCTATTGGTATGTATAGAGAAATTCGGAGGGTTATAGAGTGGGGCAGTATGTTAATGGCGGCCCGGGAAACTGCTGGCAATGGTACGACTCCTCTCGCTGGTGAGGTGTGATACGGTCACGCGCATGCCAACGTCCTTGAGACACTGCAACGAGGAGAATATGTCCGGCGTAGGAGGCCCATTCCACCGAAGAATAACGTCCACCGATTCAAGGCGATCAACTCCGATAACGGTAGAAGCGTGAAGGTCGTCACCGGGAAGCCATCTGGACGTCAACGCGTTCAAAAGCGCCTGTCCATCCAACTCTTTGACGAGCACCTCGAGCTTTAGCTCGGTGAGATGCAGTAAAAACCGGCCACGAGGGTTATCCGGGTCGACGGTGAGGTGCTCCAAGAAGCTGCTGGTGACAGCGTTACATAGCTTGGAATGACCGACGTCAAGTGTGCTTAGACAGGGTGTCACGATTCCTCCTAAATTTCCCCAGCAAGCGCCCAAGTCCACACTGAGCGCTAAACCATCATCTCGATTCACCCCATTTCCCCAAATGTCTGACTCAACTCCATGACTCGAACGGGCCGACTCATAATCATCTACCACGACTCAGCGGGTTCGTTACCGTCTACGACTCACCACTTGTGGCTCAGCGGCCCGACTCACAATCCCAGAACCATCCATCCCTGACTCCTTCTCGCCGACTCGTACGGACACTTGATGACTCACTCTGATCTGTAACTTAGTATATAAGACCTACCTTGTACAGTACGTTTCCTTAGCTTAACCACTTGGTCAATCCATAGTGAACACAGCAGAACAGACTTGATTGAGTGACTTGAGGGGCAACTGCGGTTGCCTTCCTGA
>JANHQD010003043.1:0-38704 GCA_024721195.1 Marasmius sp. AFHP31
GGCCATACAAAGTACTAGAATGTCAAATCACTTAATTTTGACCCCCCGGTCAAAAAACTGGCCAAATGCAAATCTCACTTGTATGGATGATATCTCCACACTGTGGGCAGATATTCCCATGGGGTAAACTGCATCGGAAAGCTGTGCTTCCAAGCTCCATTTTATGTACCCAGAGCATTATGTAATCATGCTCCACTGTGGAGATACAGGCCAATCACTTAGGGGGACTCCAACATTTGGCCAGTTTTTTGGGCGACTGTATATCTCTCGAGTAATTTCTAGAGGAATTCATTCGATTCTCTGGCATCCCAAGCTCATCATAAGTCTTATTCCAAGTTCGTTCTCACTTCTTTTCTCTATCTGAGCCGGGTACTTCGACCTTACACTTCTCTCACTCACCTTCCGACCGTCTCGAACGCCCGCACTCTGGACTGCAACTCCCTCTATAGTGGTGACCACCGCAGGGGAATCCTGGTTTTCCGAGAAACTGTGAGTCCTCCTCAACCGCTTCTTTCTCTAATCGTTCTTCCTAGCCTGACATGACTACCAACACTACGCTACCGGTCCCTATGCCTATCCCAGGCACTTGGGATGCTCCCCATTTCAACGGTAAGTTCGTTACTGACTTTCTCAATAGAGTTAAGCTTCACGGTGAAGCTGCTGGAATTACCGATCACGACAACCTCGTCAACTACATCTATCAATATTCTTCTGATCAGGTCAAGGAGTACATCAGGTACCTCCCAGAATTCGACATTGAGGTGGAGAACAAGACCTGGGACAACACCTCGAAGCAGCTCAAGTCTATGTTTGCTTCGGCGGATGTAGAAGTCACGTTCACCGAAGATTCCCTTACCTCTTACGCTAAAACCCACGCTGACGAATATTCTTTCACCTCCCAGAAGGACGTAGAAGCGTACTATCTCGGCTTCCAGAAAATAGCAGCACCTCTCATCAAGAAAGGTTTGATTACTGACAAGCGCAGGGACCTTGCTTTCACCAAGGGTATCCCTCACTCTCTTCGCAACTGGTTCACCAACGCTATCCCGGAGGCGAACCGTACCATCGATAATCTGCCTAAACTGGAAGCTTCTCGTGAATTCCTCCTCGGCAAATTCAACAAGAAGTCCTTATTCTACGAACCAAGTGATACAACCAAGAAAGGTCCTTCATACGATTCGGAAGGCAACCGCATAGATTCCTCCAAGGTGAGTTTGTTCTCTGGAACTCCTACTGATCGTTTGCAGAATCCTATCACGACTGGACCGAAACCCTCAGACGCTGTGGACGAACTGACGAAAGCCATGGAAGAACTTTGTCTTTATAAACTTAAGGTACAGCAAATGATGCAAGAAACCTCTCCTTCGGACCTTTCACTCTCGTCTCCATGTACTACACCTCCTCGTTCCCCCAATCCTAACAGAGTGTTTGCTGCCATCGATAGGGACGACAACGGCAAGCCCTTCTGTATGATCTGCGGACTCTCTGTCAGCACGGGACTGAAACACCACTTGGGGCCATCAAACTGCGATCTAACTCCTAGGCTGTTAGCAGAAGGTGACATCATACAAGATCCGGACACTAACCTTTACCTTTTGCCTTCGGGACTCAGGTTGCCTAGAGGACCACAAGGGGTAGGCGTCGCAGGTCTTATTCAAGCTGCTAAGCAAAAGCAGGCAGGGAAAACTCAGCAATCAACAAGAGATCCTCCGCCACATGTTCCGTCCACGAGTAACGGGAGTTTCTTTCTAGGGGACCTTTCTATGGATCAGAACGGATTCTTTGGTGTGTCCCCCATCTCTCTTATGGCTAATCCTGCTTTGCGTTCAGGAAGAGATACTGGCAATCGTTTTGACCCAACCAAGGGCACAAAAGGTAAAGAACGAGAAACCTCACCAGTTCCAGGTCCATCAAATACTGTACCGCAAGCGCCACCCAAGAGTAATCACCCTTCGGAATCTAAAGTACCTCTGCAAGGCTCGAAAACACAAGACGATTGAGTACAAGTCCCGCAACCTCCCAATCCAATCAACTGTCAAGATGGCTGGCAACAATCCCTCCCGTCCAGGAACAAGACTCAGGACCCTGATTCGACTATGAGAGATGACACTAAGAGAAGGCCTAACAATCCCGGCTTTCATTTCACTTCTGAGATACAAGAACGAACTAACATCGAACAGATCATGAACGACTGCCTGCATCAAGTCATCCCGATCAAATTTGGCATGTTGGTTGGCGCCAGTCCTCGACTTCAAGTGGCATTCATGGACTCTTTTAGGACTAAACGGGTATACAATCAGTCCCAGGCCAAGTTTTCTGATACCTCCTCTCAGGAACCATCCACCCCCTCGTTCTCTGATCAGTTATACATTGGAAACCCTCAGCCCGAGGAACTCGATAGGTTCGTCTCAGGGTACGCAGCTAAAGCTGTACGGCCTGTCAATGAGAAGTTCATGGCGATGACCTGTGGTTTCCTCCGGATCGAAATTGCAGGGAAAGTATTCAAGGCATTGGTTGACACCGGATCGGAAATTAACGTAGCAGGTTCCCATTTTGATGAAGAAACGTCGCTCCCTCTCGATTTTATAGGTCTATGTTGGTTGCTGAGAGGTATACATGGCAAGCCTGAGCAACTTAAAGGCCTTATCGTCGATTGTCCCGTTCGCCTTGGTGACCGAGACTTCCGAGCTCACATTTTTGTTTCTCCTTTCAGCATAGGTGATCATGACTTGATCCTAGGCCAACCGTTTTTCCACTGGTACGCCGCTCGTTTTGATTTCCATAGGTCAGGCCGAGTTT
This sequence comes from Marasmius sp. AFHP31, assembly GCA_024721195.1. Lineage (NCBI taxonomy): Eukaryota > Fungi > Basidiomycota > Agaricomycetes > Agaricales > Marasmiaceae > Marasmius > Marasmius sp. AFHP31. The sequence continues at coordinate 2,800 of JANHQD010003043.1, forward strand.
TGTTTTACCTTTGGGACGATCGCAATTGGGAGCACGATCCTTCAGTAGGTATAATGGTTACTGACCCAGAAAGCAAGAGAAACGTTACCTCGATGAGCCAACAGGCTTTCCTGAGAGAAGTCAGTGATTCACAGGATTTTTGACGCAGAAGACGAATAATTTGACCTTCCGTGCATCTTCTGCTACGTTGGGGAGGTCTTTTGAAGCCCTTATGGGGAATACCGAGTTCTCAGAGTTCGATTCTTCACTTTCTCTCTACCCGAACGATTCTTATGACAACATGATCTATGACTATTATCCTTAATGGGGACCGATACCGCTAATATCCCTTCTACCCCTTGGACAGGCCGTGCTCTACACTGACACCCATTCTCAACTAACACCTCTCTCAAGACGGACACCAAGCGTTCAACACCTCGAAGAAGACACAAGACCGTTGACTGTAAGGTGCGTCCTGTTCCTACTTATATGCCAGACCCGATAGCCCAGCAATTCTCTCGAATCCCCAACGCAATCCCTACTGTACTTCCTCACAAACCTCCCGATTATCGAACCCTCACCTTCGGGTCACGAGTCACCTTGGAACGACTGGAGCTTATGCCCAGCAAGATCGAACCAGGTACTCTATCCGAAGCCGAGGTTAACCTCCTAGCCTATGTGGTTGTCAAACGAGAACAAGCTTTCGCCTTCGATTTCAGCGAGAAAGGTACGTTCAATCCTGCCTATTTCCCTGATTACGAGATTCCTACTATAGAACATACCCCGTGGTTCAACCCTCCCATTCCCATTCCACTCGCAATCAAAGAGAAGGTCAAGAAAGAAATTATTCATCAGGAAAGGTGCAGTCGTTTCGAACATACAACTTCAAGTTATAGGTCTTCCATATTCGCTGTCGCCAAGAAAAATGACGAGGTACGATTGGTACTCGACCTCCAGAATCTCAATGCAGTTGCTATTAGGGACTCCGCTCTCCTGCCTAACGTCCACAAATTTGCAGAGTCTTTTGTAGGTTATTCCTGCTATGGTCTCCTTGACCTGTTTTCTGGATTCGATGCTCGCATAGTTCACCCACGCTCTCGACTATTGCAAGCTTTTCACTCACCTGTCGGTCCACGCCAACAAATCACGCTTGTTCAGGGATACACGAACTCGGTACAAGAATTTCAGAGGTGTGTGCGTCACGTCCTAGTTCAGGTTCAGGAGCATGCAGAAGCTTTCATCAACAACTGTGGTGTTAAAGGACCAGAATCAAGGTACGAGAATGCTCCCATCCCCGAGGACAATAACATCCGCCATTTTGTATGGGAATATGTCGAAATTTTAGATCTAGTTCTTGGAGCAATGGTCGCAGGAGGTATTACTGCATCAGGTGCGAAGGCCATACTTTTTGCCCTTAGACTCAAGATTGTAGGATCCGTTGTGGCGTACGAGGGCTGGATTCTTGAACCTGACATTATCAGGAAAGTCCTGAATTGGCCGTTACCAGAGGGCATCCCAGAGCTGAGAGGATTCTTGGGAATAACCGGCGTTGGAAGGCGCTGGATCAAAGGGTATGCTTTCATTGCTCATCCTCTGACAGTCCTATTGCAGAAATCCGCTCTCGAAAGGGCCTTCGAAATGACAATCGAAGCAATCGAAGCCTATGAAGAGCTTAAACACAAGATCACTTGCCCTCCTGTACTCATTAAGATCAACTACGAAGCGGCTAAGTTAATTTCATTGCCTCCCCACATTTCTGATGAAGGTTTAGTCATTCTTGCCGTGGACTCGTCTTGGATGGGTGCCGGCTGGGTACTGTATCAAGTCCGCGATGGGAAGAAACATCCGGCCCTTTTTGGGTCAACTACGTTCAACTCGACGGAGCAGAACTATGGGCAGCCTAAGACAGAAGTATACGGTGCGTTTAAAGCATTAAAATCTGTCCGTCACCGTGTCTGGGGCTTGCATTTCGTCCTCGAACACAACGCGCTTTCGCTGTCACAGATGATCAGGAAGATCGACGATGTACTTAACGCTCCCATGGTACGGTGGGTATCTTGGATGAGATTGTTTGATTTCGAGCTTCGACATGTTCCAGCCACTAACTTCAAAGCGGAGGATGCCCTCTCCTGCTGCAGACGAGTCACGGAAGATCTCAAGGGCGAAGATTCCGAAGGGACAGATGACTCCCTCAATGCATACTTGGACAACGTGTACGGAGACGAATCTCCCCCTCCACTGGACACTACATTCCAGACTGCGACTACCTTCTTGTTTGACTCACTATTAGCTAAGTTCTCTTCACCCTATCTTGACGCTTACGCTTTCCCAGAAGTCCCTTTCATAAGTGACACAACAATCGACGTCCCCATAACACCGCCATCAGCCTTAACATTCTCTCTCTCTGCTGCTCCCACATATGTTCACCAATCACCCTTCAGTAACCATGTCCGTAAAACTTTCCACACTGTGAGCGATCAATTCTTGTTTGGCGATGACCTAATCTCTCTAGAATACACGGAATACAAGAGTTACGCTCAAAGCCCCCCCCTCTTTGGATCCTGTGCTTATCCAACTCACCAATTCGAGGTCCGAGAGGAGGATTTGCCTGAAATGTGGCGGAATATACGTGAGTTCTTCGGATCAAACAAGTACCCCCCATCTTGCGTTTCAGATAAATCCCGGCTTCGATTCCGCAAACGCTGTCAACAGTTCTTCTTCAAAGACAACCGCCTGTGGCTAGTGCCAAGGAAACAATCTGGACAGCTACCTAGACTAGTAGTGGAAGACATACCGAAACGAGGCACATTGATGGCAAAGGCTCACAACGACATCGGCCACAAAGGTAGAGACCCTGTTTATAAACACCTTGCTGACCGATTCTTCTGGCCCAACATGTACAGAGACGTTCAGTTCTTTATTCAATCTTGTATTGAATGTCAGAAAGCGATCCAGTCGCTTCCTGTCATCCCTTATGACGTTTCCTGGCAAGCCCCCGCACTACGGCACTTCAACCTCGACTGTATTCACATGCCAACGGGACAAGGAGGAGTGGAATTCATTATCCACGCGCTTGAACCAACTATCTTATGGCCGGAAGCAAAGGCTGTCGTCTCAATCAACGCTAAGTCTGTCGCCGATTTCATATACACTTACATCATATGCAGGTTTGCTTGCGTCCCGATGATCACCATGGACAGAGGTTCTGAATTTAAAGGTGAGGTACGTGAACTCCTTTCTACCTTGTACCATTGCAAGATCATAGTCTCCACGGCCTACCATCCGGAGGGTAACACCCCCGTGGAAAGAGCACACCAACCTCTCGTCAACGTTATATTCAAGTGTGCCGGTGATGCAAAGGGGTCATGGCCGAAATATCTACAGCCAGCGCTCTTTGCCGCAAGAGTCACAACTTCAAGAGCAACCGGCTATTCCCCCTATTATCTTCTCTACGGCACCCATCCAGTCTTTTTGTTCGACGCAGAAGAAATCACATGGCAAACGTTAGACTGGCACACGGTGCGCTCTCACGAAGACCTCTTAACTCTAAGGATCCTACAGATTCAGAGACGCAACTCAGCTCTTCGTCAAGCCAATGAACGACTCAGATTGACCAGAAAGCGTGCGATCGACGATTGGGCCAGGAGATACAACTACTGATTCGACTTTCACGAATTTGAAGTGGGGATGTGGGTATGGCTTCGAGAGTCGAAATACGACGAAACGAAAGGCGATAAAGGTAAATGGACCTATGCGGGTCCATACATCATACATGAGAAGCGAGACCACGACTCCTATGTGTTAAGAGAAGTCAGTGGTGCGATCCTCACCGGGCACGTCAATGTTAGACGTCTGAGACTGTTTTACTACTGGCCGGATAATCAGACGCTCCGCACAAGGATTGGTTGATCGAAGTAAGTGCCTCTCGACCTCTTAAAGGGCTGACAGCCTCGTTTCAGATCCTTGAACTCTTTCCTTCACCCTCTCATCTTCGACAACTTCTCTCATCCTCGCCCAGCGACCATGCCTCAAATATATCACATTCACGAGGAAGACCCTCAACAAGTCACCAACTCGAGCTCTCCCTCCTCGCCTCACTCTCCTCAGTCCCCTGTCACTCCTGTCCACGTCTACACGGGCCTCCCTCGAGGGGATACTCCTCCTTCTCAATCTCCTTGTTCACGCTCCCGTGACATCTATAACTTAATCAATATCCGCATCAAAGGTTCCGTCAAGTTTTCTTTCTTTCTTCACGCCTCATTATCTCGATAAGGTCCCCATTCCCCATTTTACTTATTACCCCTATTTCCGAGAAGCATGGGTCTCTCGGGACCAGTGCACTCAGATCCGATTCCCTCTAGCTTCCTTTACTTGGTTGGCCGCTGGTTGCGACCCTCTGCAGGTCGGCAACGGCGCAGTCGATTCCCAGTTTAATTTACACTACTTCTTCGTCAATCCTGCTAATCCCCCTCCAGTCGGTTTTGCGTATACTGGTAACAAACCACTGGACTTTTGTGTCACTTACGACTATTACCTTACCCAGGACCACTATTTCATCACTCAAGATCCCTCTTCTCTTCCTCACCACTTCTCAGTCTCAAGACGTGACCACGAAGCGACCTGGTGGGAAGTAAAGGACTATTTAATCCAGCTCCTCGTTCTCGGAGATACCCCCAGTGTCCGACGTGCTCATTGTCCCACCCGCTACCAGACCGACCAATACCCTTTGATTCCTAGGATCTGGCACGATTTCTGCAAACCATTTTCTGTCATGAAGACTCACCGTTCCCTTCCAGTTTATATCCTAATTCACACACGGGTCTTCCGGTTGCCACTAAACACGCTCCTAAACTCTTCAAGACGGGCGTTGAGTCACTTATTGCGCAAGACGACATCAGCGTGTTGGACAACATCATGACCACTGATCTCGTGGCTCACGTTCAAGATTTGATGGATGTATGGTTCATGGACGCCAAAATACTTGCTGAGTACTGTTTAACCTTTAAAGATATTCTCTTTTGCAACGTTCCATCTCGAGTTTACCCATACCTCTCTTCATACTAATCCTATCAACTTAATTTCAGACGTCAGGAATTTCGAGGGCGAGATTCTAAGCCCCCCCCTCTGTGGCGGAGCCCGGTGGCCTTCCCGTCGACACACCTCCTTCATCGGTTTCAGCTCTCTCCATCACCCTTCCTCTCTCGTTTCACCATTCTGATTGTGATTACCTTATCTCGCGTGGTCTCGACATTTTCTCCTTAAACCTACACATGTTTCATCTCGCTGTTCATGATTCTCTCACTAGTTTCTGTCTCTCGATCACCTCCTTTTTGGTTTACATCCCTTATTCCCCACCGCTTCTCACGTTCTCAGACCCGATGTAGACGTCCTACGCACCTGTTCCGAGCTACCAAAGATCCCGCTCTGCCTTGGGAAAGCAGAGGAAGGCTGGGGACCTTCAAACGGTAGATCTCTCCTTCACAGCTCTCAAAGGAACACTGTGGTGCAGCGGATTGACACTTAGGGATTTGGCAATTGCCACGGACTCTATATTTACATGTTACGCATTTCACTGTGGCAAGGGCTTTGTATATCTCTCGAGTAATTTCTAGAGGAATTCATTCGATTCTCTGGCATCCCAAGCTCATCATAAGTCTTATTCCAAGTTCCTTCTCACTTCTCTTCTCTATCTGAGCCAGGTACTTCGACCTTACACTTCTCTCACTCACCTTCCGACCGTCTCGAACGCCCGCACTCCAGACTGCAACTCCCTCTATATCGGATCATGACAACATTCTTCAACAGTATATAAGCCAGGTAGATAGGAAGCATGTACAGTAGTTTCCGTCTATTGTTAATCTCGTTCTACAAGCTTCAAGCTACTGTCTGGTGTGTTTCAAGTCTCTAGTCTCGTACTAATCTTCTGTTTTGTTGTTCTAGGTCTTTGGTAAAGTCCTGGCTTTGATTGCAACCATCCGCGTATCCCAAAGGACAACCCCAACCTAAAACTCTGTGTTGCTACCTGGCAGGTTCGACCTGGAAAACACACCTTCGATCGGCGATCTCAGGTGTCCGCGTTCCGTGTAGGACAGAATCATACATGTGGACCAGTCAGAGGCTCTGCTGGTTTCGGGTATTGTTCGATTCTCCGCGTTCTCCCTTCTCAATATTTCTTCCGGCCTGACGTAGAAAAAGAGGCCCGTTACAACAGCGCCAACATCCTGAACGGTCAGATAGGAATCCATCACATGCAAATGCTTCTTCATCTCCCAACCAACCATGTCCCCAAGCTCACCTAGCGACTGAAGAGCTTTCTCCATCGTCTTCATCAGTTACCCAAACGGATCAGAATATGGAATTAGACCATAGTACATCTTCCGCTGTATCAGATATCGCAGACACCAACAACAAAGAATTTGACAGTTATTGCACGGTGCCACCGGATACACCTCTGGGATGGCTGACTACACTGGTTGCAAAGGAACCGTTGATGCTATCAGCCCTGTTGAGAGAGTACCAGGGTATACTCGACTCCGGGAGCTCCAAGCACCTGTTCAATGATCGAGCATTATTCTGGAATTATGATCCGAATGCGGTTTTGACAATCGGAACGGCGAACTGTGGTAGCTTGCAGACCCAGGGCAAGGGAATGGTGAAGATCAGGGTAGAAGATGCTCGATATCCAGACAAGAGCTTTGTGATTGTTCTCAACGACGCTCACTATGTGCCTGATTGCCCAGTAAACTTGTTCTCCTTTGGCACGTTTCTTGAGTGTGGGATGCGGATGTACTACAATGGAAATGAAGGTTGAGTGTACATGAAGCGTCCTTTGCCATGAGCGTTTGGAATAAAGGTTCTCCACCGTCTGTTGTTCCTCAAATGTGATTTTGTTTTACCGAAGGACTTGGATGTCTTTGCTTCACCACCCACGGTATCCTACTACTCCCATCCTATTCCGTTGAACGACCTTCTTGCAGTACCTGCATTCGCGAAATGTGAAAATGATTTCACCCTTGCACACAATCGTCCTGTTCACGCAGGTCAGAAGGTAGTCAAACAAGTCCTCTCTGGGAAGTATGGGGGTGGACTAGAAGATTTCAATGCCAGTATTCCTCAGACTGGCATGAAATGCAACAGTTGCGTCGAGGGCAAAGATCCACAACAACCATTCTATCGATCCGATAACCGTGCCACCAAACCTCTCGAAATCATTCACGTCAACACCTGCAGACCCTTCCCCGTTGCCTTGCCACACAGAAATGTTCACTTTCAACTTGTTCTGGATGATCAGACCAATGCAAATGCTGTGGTATTCCTATGTGACCGTGCACAGGTACCTGATGCTGTCAAGAAGGTACTTCTAAGTTGGGAGAACTTCCTGGATTGTAAAACCAAGAGTATCCAATGTGATGGTTCATCTGAACAATCTGAAGGGGAACTGTTGCGATGGTACAATAAACAAGGCATCAACATGCAACTCACCGCTGCCTATGCTCATGCACAGAATGGGAGTGCAGAACGATTTATTCGTACACTCAAAGATGACATGGCTGTATTGCTTGCATGGGCGAATCTTCCGTTATCGTTCTGGGAAGATGCCATTTGTACTGCCGCTTACATCCGATTCCGTCTACCAACCTCCTCACTACCTGAAGGCAAAACCCCCTACAAGATGATCTATGGTAGGAAGCCAGATTACTTGTTGCTTCGAGCATGGGGGTGTCGTTGTTGGCCTCTGATCCCACCTGAACTACAGTTGAAGGGTGGTCCATGTCGATACGAAACTATATTTGTTGGTTACAAGGAAGGCCGTAAAGGATGGAGGATACGTGACTTACGGAGACGCTATTGTTTTTCGCACAACGTTATCTTCGATGAACATGTTCCTGGATACCTAGGTTGGATTCCAGACAAGTATTATGCTCAGTCAGATCAGGATGTGCAAAACTTACCATCTGCTGCCAATATTCCACAACCCCTTGAGCCGACGGATCGGGACGTACAAGTCAACTCACCTGATCTTGACAATTCATTACCGTCTAGGGAGAAGCCAGCCAGGGTCACTGACTCGACGGAGTATCGTGCTCGACCTCGTTGGACTTGCGAATTGACAGAGAAAGGAAAGGAGTGGCAGGAAGGGCTTAGGAAGTGTGACAAGTGGCTGAAAGAGTTACGTGCGAAAAGGTTGGAAGCAGATCATGGTGTACAAAGTGCCCACCTGGTGATCTTGTGTCTTGCGTCCCTTCATATTCAGGATGATGTAGACTCGACTGCTCAGCACCTTATCTCCCCACAACAAGAGTCAGACATCATGGAATGCCATTTGGATCCTCACAAATTGGTCTATGCATTGGCAGCTCTGCATAACCATCCTAGGAAACCACAGAACCTCAAAATCCCTCCTATGGCACAGCGAAAGGCGTACAGCAGGCCTGATGTAGCGAGATGGAAGGAGGCTGAAGAGGAGGAGCTGGGTAGCTTGGATCGGAAGAAAGAATTCGAAATGGTGGAACGTCCGAAGGGTACTCACCTTATTGGGGTCAAATGGGTATACGTGTTCAAGCATGAAGTATAAGGCCCACTTGGTTGCTCAAGGATTCAGCCAATGACCAGGTGTGTTCTAAAGCGCTAAGACTTCGGGTATAGAACAACGGCGGCAGAAGTCGACTAGCAGAGACGACAACAGAGATGATGGAGGCAGAGAGCAGAGATCAAGAACAGATAGAGAACTGGTCCCAATGACAAGTTAGATATATTGAAGATAAAGAGAAACGAAGTTAGCTACTCACCTGGTCCCAATGACAAGAGGTCAAGATGAGGGACCAGGTGTAAACTACCTAGCTTATATACTGGGGTATGAGTCGTGCGAGAATAAAGACAGATAATAAGGAACAAGGGGAAAACAATAGGAGTCCAGGTATGGAATAAGAACAAGTCCAGAACGAGTAGCTGTTGTAAATAAAAGAACAAAGAGAACAAAGGAAACAATGGATGGGATAGGCTGTGAAGACGATGTGAAAGAACAAGGATGGGAAAGGAAATGATGGGAATGATGGGAAGAGGGGGACCGGGTATCTGGTAGGCATCAAAGTGACAATCAGGCGCTAAAAGGGGGGTGGGCGCTAAAAAAGAAAAAGATAGGGGGAAAAGCGGCACTTCATGACATTACCCCCCTTCTAGGATTCATCGTCCTCGATGACTAGGCCCCTTCTCGGTAAGCTGGCCCTGCTGTGGCGGGGAACTTCTTGTGGAATTGTTTCACTATCCGAGGGGCGTTCTTCAGGCTCTGTGCGGGTTCCCAGGTGTTCTCTGACTCCGAATAACCCTTCCACTTTACCCGATACTCCAGTCGTCTCCACTGGTACTGGCTGTCCACCACATCCTCCACCTCAGGTTTGTCCTCATTCTCTAACTCGATAGGTCCTGGCAGCTCTGGCAGCAGCCCATTTACTAGATTACCTTTGAAAGGGTAGAGTTTGTCGACATGGAAAATGGGGTGATGCTGCTCTCGCTCTTCTGGTAGATCCAGCCGGTAGTCCAGGTCCCCAACCTTCTCCAAGATCTCAAATGGCCCCAGACTCTGGTCTCCAAGCTTCTCACTCGACCTCTTCAACCTGAAGTCTGACCCGTCTAGCCAAACAAAGTCCCCTACACCGAACTGATGGGCTTTTCTCTTCCCCCGTTCGAAACCCTCCTTCATATGCCGCTTGGTAATGTGTAGTGCAGTGCCTGCGTCTCACCTCACCTCCCTCAGGATATCAATGCGATTTTCGACTTTGGGGATGCCCGACCTCCTCCCTACAGAGATGTTAAAGAGGGGAAGGTAGCCATAGAGGAGCTCAAATGGAGAGAGACGATGAGCAGAGTGGTTACGGGAGTTTAAAACAAACTCAGCAAGGGGTAGGTGTTCCGACCAGTCGTCCTGCTGGTAGTTTGTGTACAGTCGTAGGTATTTTTCAACCTCCTAGTTCGCTCTTTCAGTCTGACCGTTGGCCTGGGGGTGGTATCCCAAGGTGAAGCTGCCCTTGATCCCGAGTCTCTTCAGAAACGCCCTCATGAGTTTGGCGTTGAACTGTGGCCCTCGATCTGAGATGAAGCGCATTGGTAGGCCATGCAGGTGGAGGATCTACCAGTAATAGACGTCGGCCACTCCCTCAGCATTGATGCTGCTTGTGCAGGGGATGGCATGAACCTGCTTGGTGAAGAAGTCGGTACAAACGAGGATGGCGTCGTGTCCGTGAGAGGTTGGTAGTTGGGTGATGAGGTCAACTCCCACTTCTTCCCAGGGTCCCTGCGGCACGTCAAGGGGCTTAATTACTGAGTGCGGGTGACGGTGAAGCTTCTTCCGAGCACAGGTGTCGCATCCTTCCACATACTTCTCTACAAAGGACCGCATGGTGGGCCACCAGAAGTGCGTGTCAACCAGGTCCAACATTCCATGGAGTCCGGGATGTCCTGCTGTGGGGCTGTCATGACACTGGTGCACTACTTCTTTGCGCAACTCATTGCCTGGGGGAACATAAACTCGACCTCGGTGATACACCAGCCCGTTGTCTTCCTCCCATTCCAGCAGCCCGTTGACCAAACGGGAAGGGCCCTGTGCCTTCAGATCTTGTAGTCCTTCCAGCACCTCTGCTTTCCGTTCTGAAGCCCGTCTGATCTGCTCCTCCAGGGGGCTTACCAGGCCTGTAGCTGCAATCCTCATGAATACCTCGGGTCCGAAAATGATTTGCTGTTGGTTATCATCGCTATCTGGGACTTGATGAGCACCCATTTGGGAGAGAGGGTCGGCAAGAGTGTTGGCTTTGCCTGGTCAGTGGCCTAGAAGGAAGTGAAAGCAGGACAAGTATAGAGCCCATCGGGCCTGTCGTTGGCTAAGATTCTGAGCAGTCCTCCAAAACTCTAAGTTGGAATGATCGGTGAGAATTTCGAATGGAGAGGGGAGACCTTCAAGGAAATACCGCCAGTCCTTTAGCGCGTCTATGATAGCGAGCATCTCCCTGTCGTAGATCTCATAGTTCCTCTCAGCCGGCTGCATAGAGGCTGAACGGAAAGCGATGGGATGCCAGAGTCCGTCTCCAAGTTTCTGTGAAAGGACCCCTCCAGTTGCATAACCAGAGGCATCCACTTCTATCCGTGTGGGTCGATCTGGGTGCCAGAGGGTGAGGACGGGTGCGGAGGTGAAAGCGATGCGGAGCTGGTCAAAGGCGTCCTGTTGTTGGGTACCCCAGTTGAAGCTGATATGCTTCTGGGTCAGGTCGTTGAGGGGTCATGCAATCTTGGCAAAGTCTCGGATGAAGTGTTGGTAAAAGTTTGCAAAGCCCAGAAATCCTTGAACGTCCCTGAGGTTGCGAGGTGTAGGCCAGTCTTGAACTGCCTTAACCTTGTCTCCGTCCATTCGTACCTGTCCTTTGCTAATGATGAGTCCAAGGTACTCAATCTCTGTCTGTTCAAACTGGCATTTTTCGGGGCGCAGGTATAAGTTGTGTTTCTGAGTTCGAGCAAGAACCTCCTTGACTGGAACTTGGTGCTCCTCCAAGGTACTGGTGAAGATGAGGATGTTGTCCAGGTATACTGCAACTTTTCCTAGGGCAATCAGGTCGGCAAAGATGGAATTCATGAGTGATTGGAATGTGGCGGGCGAATTTGTGAGACCAAAGAACATAACCTTGGGTTCGAACAACCCTCGATTTGTCGCAAAAGCGGCCTTCCATTCATCCCCCTCCTTAATCCGAACGTTGTTGTAGCCCCAACAAACATCGAACTTGGTGAAGTACTTAGCTCCTTGTAGATGGTTGACTATGTCGGTGACGGGAGGTAGAGGGTAGCGGTTCTTGATTGTATACTCGTTGAGCTTTCGATAATCCTGGACGAAGCGGAGTTTGCTGTCTTTCTTTTTGACGAAGAAGACCGGCAAAGCTAGAGGGGATTTGGAGGGACGGATGTAGCCTTTGCACTGGTTATCTTCTAGGAACTTGTCAAGTTCCTCCTGTTCGTTGATCGAGAGTGGGTAAACCTTGGTTTTCATTGTCTGTGGGGCCCCTGGTATAAGTTCAATGGCGTGGTCCCAGGGCTTGTGAGCTGGTAGGCGTTCAGACTCCTCTTCCGAAAATACTTTCCTAGACCCCTGATACTCCAGTGGAACCAACTCTTCGAATATCTGTTTCGGCTTACTTCTACTGGCCTCCTCTGCGATTTGCTGGGAGTAGGTGTATCCAGCTGCTATCCAAAGGTCGTTGTGACAGTCTTCCAGGATACCCTTCTTTACTAGAGCTCTGCAGGTCATGCGATTTGCCTGGATGTGGTAGAGGGGCAGACTAGCTTCAGAATCTGCAGGAGGGTCTTCAATGACAGATGCGTGGATGGATTCAATAACGAAGTCAAAAAGAGGCGGGTTACCCATGCCTGCCCACCAGTCTTCATCCTCCACCTCCTCAATCGTCACTTTAGGCTTGGGCACCAAAACTTGTCCCTTCTCCCAGTCAACCTGCGGGTTTGTTTTCTGTAACCAAGGAAGCCCAAGAATAATGTTTTCTCCTCCCAGTTCCGTAACCAAAAAGTCTGTCCAGGTCTCTGCGCCGTCCACAATAAGTCCAAGTCGAGCAAAGTGCGTGATACTTCCAGCCTGATTGAGGGTTCCGTTGATGTTATGAACACGGATAGGGTGCCGTAGAGGGGAGGTGCGGATTCGATGAGTCGAGACAAAGGATTTTCCAGGAAACAGGGCAGTTGCCCCGCTATCGATCATGGCCGCGGTATCCATCTGATGCTGTCTTCCTTTTAATTCCACTCGCATGTGGAAATGGTGAGAGAGAGGGTTTATTTCACGAGTAGTAGATATGGTACAGGAGTGAATAGAATCATATGAGGAAGTTGCATAGAAAGGAACCGGTACGGGTGTCTTCGCTGTGGCGAAGGCAGACACCCTCTTTAAAAATCCTTCTGACCCATGAGTTGCTGGATCATCACATTTTGCTGGTTGAGGGAGTCCTGGAGGGCGGCGATACGAGCTACAGCATCGGAACTGGGGGTATAGGAGGCGGAGACTTGGGTGGACGGGGTGGTAAAAGCAATGGTGGCGGTAGGAGCAGGTGGAGAGGCACCGATATTGACTGTCTCCCCTGGGAACAGGGTGAAGGGGACCGCCGAGTTGATCCTAGCAACCCTGGCAGGCCTAAGACCTAAGCCTGGCATGCGCCTAAGGAATTTGTCCTGGCATACGGACGTGCGATGTCTGAAGCGTTTGCAGTGATGGCACTGCTCCTGACCATAATTCCCCTGGGCCTTGGTGTGGTCCGTTGCACCACAGCCATAGCAGCGGTTACGCATGGCCCTCATGAAGTCCTTGCGGGTCTTGCCATTACCCCCAACAGGGTTGGTCTGGGTGGCATGAGTGAGAACGGTGGCACTGATGATGGTGGTGGTGGTCTCAGTGCGTTTCCGAGTGCTAAACCCTTCTGCTTCTAGGGCCCTTTCGGCCCTACATGAACGATCCTCCAAATCGTCCAGGTCCTTCGGGTCTCCCTGGGCTAAGTCCATCGTCACAAGGAGTTTCTTTACCTCCGGGTTGAGTCCACTTCGGAAGCGGATCATAAGGTCGGCGTTGGAGAGGCCTGTCTTGGCCCCTGCATCCCGGAAGTCCTGGCTATAGATGGTGACTGCCTTGCTTCCCTGCTTCATGTGCTCCAACTCTCTAATGGCGTCCACCTTCTCATTGGCGGCGCCAAACCTGACCTTAAACTGCTTCTCGAAAACTTCCCATTTTCCTTCAAAGGGAAATTGAATGGTTGCATCGGTCGTGGACGCATTGGCCTGCTTCAGGTAGTTGGCCGCCCAGCGGCCAGCCTTTCTGCCTTCACAGAAGGATAAAGTGGACTGGATGGTTTTCTTGTTGTCCAGCTTTCCAACGTCTTCTGGAGTAACCCCTTGCCCTGCCTTGATCCTCAATGCCTTTTGCTCTGTTGCCCAATTCCTAAACATGGGTAAGAACCTGGCCACGTCGTCTGCATCGCCCTTGAAGACAGTGGGCTTTGCAATGACGGCACCTTCATCTTTGTTGGCTTTGAAGGCATCTTTAATGGCATCCAGCTGGGCCTGCTGGGATTCTTGTCGATCAATGAGACGGGAGAGGAGGGATTCGAGGGTGGCGTTGGCGGTGGATTGAGTGGACATGCTGGAGATAGTGGAAGTAGTGGTATGGGAATCTGTGGTGTCAGTTGGAGATGGAAATCGGTGTGAAAGAACAGAGAGTGGTCGTGGAGTGGCTGGTCCAGAATCTACGGGAGTGGGTGGTGCAGCAAACGGTAAGGCAGTAGAGGCTGTTAAATTGGTTTCTGGTTCAGGAGCGGGAATAGGACTGGGGAACAGTAGTGGTACTAGTTCTGATCCGTCGTTGAACTGTCAAGCTCGCGGGATCGAGTTTAAAGGGTCAGCATGTGGGCAGGTTTGGAGTTCACAAGTTCTCCAGTTGTTGGTTTCAGGGTTGCAGTGCCAGTGGCGTTGGTCTGCAGGATCAACTGCGTGAACAAGATTTGAACAGGGTTTGGAAGCCGTGGTGATCTTGCAAGGACAACCTTCCCACTAGTTAGGCTGTCAGTGCAATAAGGATCTTGACCTAATGTCCTAAAGCGCTAAGACTTCAGGTATAGAACAACGGCAGCAGAAGTCGACTAGCAGAGACGACAACAGAGATGACGGAGGCAGAGAGCAGAGATCAAGAACAGATAGAGAACTGGTCCCAATGACAAGTTAGATATATTGAAGATAAAGAGAAACGAAGTTAGCTACTCACCTGGTCCCAATGACAAGAGGTCAAGATGAGGGACCAGGTGTAAACTACCTAGCTTATATACTGGGGTATGAGTCGTGCGAGAATAAAGACAGATAATAAGGAACAAGGGGAAAACAATAGGAGTCCAGGTATGGAATAAGAACAAGTCCAGAACGAGTAGCTGTTGTAAATAAAAGAACAAAGAGAACAAAGGAAACAATGGATGGGATAGGTTGTGAAGACGATGTGAAAGAACAAGGATGGGAAAAGAAATGATGGGAATGATGGGAAGAGGGGGACCGGGTATCTGGTAGGCATCAAAGTAATAAATGGGTGTCAAAGTGACAATCAGGCGCCAAAAGGGGAGTGGGCGCTAAGAAAGGAAAAGATAGGGGGAAAAGCGGCACTTCATGACAAGGTGAATATAGCAAAACCTATGCACCAGTTGCTCAAATATTGAGTATACGTCTTGTCATAGCTAGATCAGTCAAGGAAGATCGACATTTGTTTGTTTTCGACTTCAAGACGGCCTTCCTGAACGCACCACTGTCTGAAACCATATATTGCTGACAGATTCCTGGCTATCCCCTATCAGACTTGACAAAGTGCCATCTACTCTGGCATGCGTTGTATGGTTTGAAGCAGGCAGGAGCTGAATGGTATAAATGTCTGTGGAATGCGCTAAAGAATCTTGGATTCAGTCATTGTCCATCTGACAACACGGTCTTCTGATGCACCTGGAATTCCCCACCAGATTCGACTGTCCCTCCCATATCCAATATCCTAGACATAGAGATCGCAATTCGTGTTGATGATGGGTTATGCAGTACCGAGTCAGAACCATTGTATAGGTGGTTCCTCATACAACCCGGAATTGAATTCGTTATCACAGACTTAGGGGAACCCAAACTCTACCTCAGCATTTCCATCATATGCGATAGAGACACCCGACATGCTTGGCTTCACCAGCGACCGTACATGGAGGAGTTACTCAAGAAGTACAACATGTCGAATGCTACTAAGGTGAAACTACCGCTATGCTGCAAGGTTTCCGATCTTCTGATTGCACCACAGGGGCTCTCCCAGATACTCGCAAGGACCCTGATCAATTCTGTTTGATCTACCAGGGATTGATGGGGTCGCTGCTGTCCCTAGCTATTTGCACCCGTCCGGACATCTCATACTCCGTCATGGCTCTAAGCCAATACAATTCTTGACCAATGAGAGCTCACTTCCTTGCAGCTAAAGGTGTTCTTTGATATCTTTCGGGTACGATCGACTACGCGCTTGAATATGGGGGTGAATGAGGTGGTGACATGCTCCTGACGGCTCGACCAATGGATGATGTGGCATTTACGGATGCCGATTGGGCCTCAGATTCGACTGACAGGAAGAGCATATCTGGGTATGCAATCTTCATGTACAATGGTCTAATCTCTTGGTTGGCATCGAAACAGAAGGTGGTAGCTCTTTCTTCCATGGAGGCGGAATACATGGCATTCTCTCATTGTGTCTGCGAGGTGCTTTGGATCAAATCATTCACTACACTGATGGAATACCCTGCTCCCTCAACATTTCCAATCCTCTCCAATAACCAAGGATCTATCTTTATGTTGTCGTCACCGGTCACATCAGGGAACTTGAAGCACATTGATATCAGGTTCCATTTCGTCTGCAGTCACACTTCGTCGAATGCGATTTCTATCTCATGGATTCCCACTGAAGAAATGGTCACCGATATTTTCACAAAGCCTCTTCCAATCCACTTACATCAGAAACATTGCGCAGCTCTTGGACTGATTACTTTACCTTCTACAAATTAAATGCACCAAAGGTTTTCGTATTTCTTTTATTTTTTTGGACTTTTCTCACTAGCTATCATTCATTTGTACTGTATGGCTTGTCCAATGGGGGTGTGTTAGGGTTAGGGTATTCGGACTTTCCCGATTCACATTTTCTGTCTAGCTAGCTCGCTTTACCTCCTCAGCCATTCACCGCTATCATGGTCGTCTGAGAAGTTCTCACACACTTGTGTCGTATCGCAGGGTATCATCTGTTCTTACCGATTCATGTTGTCAATTGTGCATGTTCTACTCGACTTGTGTGTAGTCGCAATGCCATGGACAACACCTCCAAGAACGCATTGGACATGATTGACTCACTGACCATGCAGTACAACTGTGGTCGCCAGGCCGCGATTACCAATGAGCTTGTCAACATCATTACTGGTTCATCTTTCATTTTTGGTCTACTGGAGCTCATGCTGATGATCCTATCTCAGGTGCCAGCGTGCTCTAAGTGTCAAGGTCTTTGTAGAGTTACGGGAGAAGGTCAACGCGAATGATCTTTCCACCTCGTTCTCTCAGGTTATGCAACAGCATTCATAGAAGGTCGTATCGCCATTGAATACTTTGACCCGTCCGAAGCTTCCCAAGCCAAAAAATACGCTTTCAAATATCTTCCGAAGACGGCGTGGACCATGTGTGGCCCGTCAATTCGTCAGTGTTCCACCCGGTTTACAACACCTTTGCTTTGGCTGGGCCGGATGGGACAGTGTCAGTTTGGGATTTCAAGATCAAGAAACAGCTGAGGCAGTATCCCAAGTATACCAATCCGATTTTGAGTGTGGTGTTTAATAGGGATGGGGGGAAGATGGCGGTTGCAATGTGTTTTACGTGGGATGAGGGTGAGCAAGAGGCAAAGTGGGAGGGCAGGATGAAGGGTGTGGGAGGGAAGGAGAGGGAGATGCCGATGGTTTGGATTCGGAAGGTTGGGGTTGAGATGTTGAATTCTCCAAGTACATGTTATTGACACCCATAAACAGTTTGACAAGCTCTCATCCATCATTTCTTCCACATCTCGAGAACCCAAGTACGAGTACTCGGTGGGGTTTTCGGTGTAAAGCACCACTCGCAGTGTATAACAAAATCTAACAGAAAAGTCAAATCCTCCCAACACACGTAAGTGTAGCTGAAGGGTACGGGAATCGGGGATCGGCGTTGATCAAAGGTTCCGCTCTTAGCT
The DNA here is from genome assembly GCA_024721195.1 of Marasmius sp. AFHP31. Taxonomy (NCBI): domain Eukaryota; kingdom Fungi; phylum Basidiomycota; class Agaricomycetes; order Agaricales; family Marasmiaceae; genus Marasmius; species Marasmius sp. AFHP31. The sequence continues at coordinate 20,573 of JANHQD010003043.1, forward strand.
AGACTGTAGTAGCACCCTGGTAGGAAATCTGACTCAAGAAATAGCTCAACTCGGGCAATCTCAAACTCTGTAACAAGCTCTGAAGTCTAATTGATATTTTGGAAGAGAGGTTCTTAGGTTTGTTTCGGGAATAGGTGGGGTTGTAGTTGCTTCAGAAGAACGTCCTTAGGCTCAACTAGCTACAGGGTATTTGTCTGCGTATAGCAATAGACAAGTCAATCAATCAAACAAATATGCAAAGACTTCAACTAAGTCTGTCAATACCAAAGACCAATCGTCAATGGTTACAATTAATCCTCAGCCCAATTAGCTTCGGAAGTTCAACAATATGCTAAGCCTTCAAATTGGTGTCATGAACAAACAAGCAATAGTCAATCAAACGTTCAATAGATTTCTAGTTCTGCTTTCAACAACGTTCTATTCTTTTACTGTTCTAATGTCTCTCCAGAAGCGCTCCCAAGTCTACTAACTACCCAACAAGTGGAATAGCTTTGTATCCTCTGAATACTCTTGTACGGATTGCTTGGGGATTCTTCATGAAAACCCCACTCCTTATATACTCTATGATGTGCTAATTTCACCGATTCATACAAATTTACTCAATAACCTGCTTCTGCAGCTGAATTTACTTATTATAGTAGTCATTTGGAGAGTTTTGTGTTATTCTACGCGTTTTGGGATCCAAAGTCACCATTTAGTATTTGCTTCAGAAGATCCTTGTATTGCGCTATTCGGTGGATTTTGTTTCCCCCTTGCCCAGCCACAGCTGGTGTATCTTATTATCCTATCTGCTTCCGTCCATGAGTCATATCTGTCTGTTCCTCAGAAGTACTGTACTCCTCATACAAAGTTCAGCCCTTCTGCAATTCCTAGGTTGGGTCAGAACCCCCTCTCTTATGGCTTCCTAATGACCATAGTATCAAGTATCCTCCATCGGTGCGAGAGGTATACTCTCGCCATTTAGAATGGCTAATACCTGCTCCGAAGCTTATCTAGTCAAATTCCTGATGGTCCTTGTGGATCCCAGGTACCGGCACATTTTACTCCGGTGCTTGATTCACAAGTCCGCTCCTCTTACTTTGAGAGTCCCTTCAGTTCCAGCCTTCTAAGCTGGCTTTGGTAACTTCCGAAGTTTAGTTCTAAGTCCTGTTTCTATTATAGCACAGGTATTCCACCTTCAGAGGCGAAGTAGTACCTTCGGGACAGTCGATCATATTTCAATCACTTGGATACTGGGCCTGGAACAGCTTTTACTGTGGTACCACGTTTCTTCTTCCGAAGTGAAAATTTTATCTTCCGATCTTCCGGTGCAGAAGTAATTGAAGGCCAGAGGTGTATTTCTCAAGCCTTGCTTACTTTCTCCCTGAACTCACTATGAGTTTGCACAACATCTTCGAACACTTTAGAAATGCCTTATTCCGTAAGTGCACCCCAACTTATACTCTCTAGGGTGACTGAATGATGTTTACAGAGTTCTACAATGTCAATCCATACCCTGACGACTCGACCTTGAAAGTGGGCAATCGCCGTCTCATCCTTTCTCTTCCCTTCAATCAGTATAACGAAACTCTGTTTGGTCTCCTGTTCCAACAGTTCTTCCTCAGTCGCCACTGTTTGTTATATTGGGGATACCTCGTTTTTTTTTTTTTTTTTTTTTTTTTTTGAATCTACCATTTATATCCCGGTGCCCGATCTCAGTCCGGGCCCAGCACTATCTACATACATGCGCGTCACGCCCATACTAAAACAGTGCTAGAATTCCCCTCCACTACATTATATAGGCCCGCCGCCCGAAGCCAGCAAGCAGAACAAACCCACTGCGCCGAGCGCCTGTGGGCAAATAAGGCAGCTCCACCGACCTGGTACACCCTAGCGCTACAGCCCTTTAACAACCCGCGGCCTATGCCCGGCTGCAAGTCCCGCACCACCCCGAAGGGTCTGCTGAGCACCTAATCCAGGCCGACGTTGCTCATCCCACTCCAACTCTAGGGAGCTGGTTCCTCATTGCAAACGTTCCTGGGTTGGCATCAAGGAATTTAACAAGGTCCCCCAAATATCTGATGGGCCCCGTACGTGCTGCCTGTGGGCATCGGAACAACACATGCACGCAAGTCTCGAGGGCCCGCCCACACCTGCAATCTTCAGATTCCGAAATATGGAACCTGCAATAGTACTCCCCTACCGGAGCGTGATTTGTGATGCACCTGATCGCCCTCAATGTGAGGGAATTAGTGCGACCAATATGTGGAAGCCATGTACCCCCACTGGTGTACTTGGGCTGGAGGGGTTTACCCCTAAGGTCGTTCAGTTCCAAAAACTGCCCGCCCCTGTACCTTGCCTCCTGGAAGCGCGTAACCCACGCGTCCTGGCATGCGTCTGTGGCCTTCTTACGAAGATAATCAAGGGATGTCTGTGGTGCGCTGCCCGCCCCTATAGGGGGCATACCTCGCACAAACAGGTGGGCCGAGTGGTGCACTGACCACTTGGCACTGGAGGGGGGGGATACCTCGTTCGTTATGATCATTATCAAGACAAGGTGTACTTCTGCGAAGTCCATTTTCATATCAACCTTCCTCTCGCTGCTTGGAGGTACGTCAACACCATTGCCAAAGGGATCGCCTGAGTAGGCTTCCTTGCTATGAAGACTGCCCTTATTCCTGGAGCTGTCCAAGCCTGGATTGACGCCGTTGTCTTTGCCGCCAAGGCCCCTGCACCTCCAACTCTGGGTTATGAGGAACTTCAGTTCTTCACTTTTACCCCTCAGATGGGTCGATGGTTGTCTCGTACCCCTCTAGCCTATTCTCCCTTAGTCTGTGACCTCTATTACTTAGACCGTCTCCAGCAGGACACAGCCTGGCGTTATTCCAATTCAGAAGTAGACGTGCCACCCGTTATTCCTTGGTACGATCACCTAGACGATACTGTACTACCTAGTTTATTCCACCTAGACGCGTAGTACACTCTGCCCAATGTAACATGATCGCGTTCCTTCTTCCGAAGTTCACCTATCTAGTTTCAAGGCGAAATTCTCAGTTATCTGCTTCCGTGGAGCCGTAGTCCATGTCGTGTTTCATCGGGTATTACTTAGTTCCTGCTTCGGAACTTCATCTTTCCCACAAAATCTTTCTTAAAACCTGTAGCACCGAGCTTTCGATTGTTGCCAGCTATCCTTGCCTCCACTGCTGTCATGGCTCCAATCCAAACTATAGAGGACCACTTCTGTAATCTCCTCTTCAGTACGTTTTGGCTCGATGTTACTCCTTCCGAACCAAGTCTAACTCTTCACAGAGCTGTTTAAGCATTGGCCCTACTACGAGGATTATTCCTGCTCATTACCCGAACGTCGACTCATCACTCGCATTCCTCTTGATCATGAGAGGGAAGCCTTGCTGGGCCTACTCCTTCAGCACTCCTTCCTTAGTCAACATATATCCCTCTACTGGGGTTTCGTTGCCTGTTTCGATATTCGGCAAGCCCCCATCTACTTTTATCATGATCTTCTCTCCAACAACCCTCCCTACAAGGCTCAGGCTGTCATCGACATGGTTGCCGAGGCCATTGCGCGAGTTGGGTTCTTACATTCGCACACTGCATTCCTTCCTGGCACTGTTGATGCTTGGATCGACTCGGTCATTGGTTGCATGGAGGACCCACCTCCGTCGAAGTCAGAACCCCAATGCCTCTTCTTCTTCGAGTACCACCCTCTTATGGGTCGGTGGGTTACTTGTCCTTTCTACCACTACAATCCCATTCTCCACAAAGAGTTCTACCTCGACAAGCTGGACCGAGCTGAATCTCCATCCGTCTGGAACTACCAACGTGAAGACTCCGAGCTGGACAACTACTTCAGATGGGACGAAGTGGCCATTAATAACATGTGGGAGTAGATCATTCCTCAGGTATCTTCTTCTGAAGTTCCATTCTGGTATTTAATACTGACCATCTTTGTATGGCTCATTCAATCCTGTCTTAGACGTTCGTTCCGTTATCCAGAAGCTGCTCTAGTCAATCATCGTAGATTAGAGAAGTTGTTAATAATGTAGAGCCCTTGTACACCTCTGAATTTATTACCAACCCTCTTCTTCAATCGTCGTTCCGAGCTGAGTTCCTCCAGGGTTCCTCTTAGTCTGCCTACCATTCTCTGCTTCCGAAGTGCGTATTCTCAATGAATCTTCTCATCTGGATGTCTCCAAACCAGGAAACTGTTCCCTTGAATATGACTACAGACCAAGTGCAAGCTTCCGAAGTTACTCTTCAGTACGCTATTCCCCTACAGTTTTCAGAGAAGTAGGTGGTCGTACTTCTGAAGCACCTTATACACCGGTCTGAGCCTATTACTAGCCGTTCGGGACTTACGCTAGTACTTGTATCCCTAGTGTTCTAATTCAAACTTATAAAGCGCAAAATCACTTAAAATTATGGTTCGGAGGCTGCTTTTATTAGCAGGCACTACATCAGTAAAACGTCCCGAATTCCCAGAGCTTGGGGGCCTGCCTAGGGCCTTTTTCCTACTGTGTCTGGAATCCAGATGGATAGATCACAAAGTGATTAAAGAATCCAGACCCGCGGAATGATTCTGGCTTTCAGAGACTCAAACATGTAGCAAACATCCCGCATGTCCACAGGGTGTTTGCCATTCTGATCCCCAGTTCAAAGATTGAGTTTTTGAGAGATTTCAGTGCATCGAAAACTCAGTGAGAGTCCTGAGTCTTCGCGGCATTTTGGCACGACGAATATTATTTCAAAATTTGAAACATTAACCGTATTTCTGCATTCCTGATATAAGTCTAACCTCTCATCTTTTACCAGGATAGCTGATTCTCCGGAATCTCACCAAAACTTTGTATTTTCATGTAACACTCAAGTGATGAATTCAATTGTGAAATGTCATATTTCCATAACACTTTCGCGTGAGGAATAACCAACTGAAAGCTTAACTTTTCGCCAGCTTCTCAGGCCTACAAATTTCTGCTAAAAGCCTTGATTTTAGTCAGATTTTCCTCAGTACAGGATTGAGCTAAAACTTTGCACATTAGAGACATTTTTCTTGTGGGAAAAGGGTTCTAATATGACCAAATTTTTCTAGTGTCCGCCCACCTGTTTGTGCGAGGCATACCCCTGGTCGGGGCTGACAGGGCACCACAGACATTGTTGGATTACCTCTGCAAGAGGGCCACAGACACTTGCTAGGATGCATGGGTTATGCGTTTCCAGGACGCAAAGTATAAGGGCGGGCAGTTCTTGGAACTGAACGACCTTAAGGGTAAATCCTTTCAGCCCAAGTACGCCAGAGGGGTTACTTGGCTCCCATACATTGGTCACACCAACTCCCTGACATCCAGGGTGGTCAGGTGTATCACAAATCACGCTTCCGTTGGGGAGTACTACCGCAGGTTCCACATCCCGGAATCTGAAGACTGCAGATGTGGGTGAACCCTGGAGACGCGCCTACATGTCTTATTCCGCTGCCCACAGGCAACACGTACGGGGCCCATCAGATATTTGGGGGACCTTGTGAATTTCCTTGATGCTAACCCAGGATTGTTTGCGATGAGGAACCAGCTCCCTAGAGCTGGGGTAGGATGAGTAATGTCAGCCTGGAGTAGGCACTTGGCAGACCCCCAGGGGTGGCGCGCGACTTGCAGCCGAGCATATGCCACGGGTCAGTAAGGGCCGTAGCACTAGGGTGCACCAGGTCGGCGGAACTGCCCATATGCCCACAAGCACTTTGCGCAGTGGGCTCATTCCGCTTGCTGGCTTCAGGTGGCAGGCCTATATAACGTAGTGGAAGGGTGAACTCTAGTGCTGTTTTAATATGGGCATGACGCACGTGTATGTAGATAGTACCGGGCCCAGACTGCGATCGGGCACCGGTATATAAATGGTAGATTCCAAAAAAAAAAAAAAAAAAAAGAAAAAAAAAAAAATACCTCCTTTGAAACAGATTGTGTTTTCTTTCCCTCTTTGCTCCTCTCATCTTCTCTGGTCTTTTTTCTGTCATTCTCTGCTTTTTTCTGTTCCTTCTTTCACACTTCACACCCCATTCTGTTTGCCTCAAGTAACCGCTGCACACCATTGGGGACCCGGAGTTTGCCAACTGGGTAAGACCACGCGATATACACATTGGTGATGTGATTTGACATGCAAATGCCAGAGTTAATGATAGGGAAGGTTGCCAGCCATTACCCCATCAGGGTGAGCAGGGTAGATCTCTATAAAATAGAAGTCAAGACTATTAGCCAAGAAGACTGTCAATCATGATGCACCTTTGTAGAACTCCTGAACTAGTTTGACTACAGGCCATTGATCATTGGGAGCTTTGTCCCAGAAGTGTAGAGAAGGCACTGAGCAATTAGAAGAGGTTTGAGTACATTGAAGGGAATGTAGCTTGACCTAGGACCAGAGAACTAGGATGACTGAGCAAGAAAATTGCTAGAACCAATAAGAGTGTTGGGATTGTGTAGATAGTCCTGACAGACTGAGTCAGAAAGAGCTCACAGAACTATAAGCCTCTGAGCATGCCATCAATAGGCCTGGCAGTCTAGATTAGTAGGCAATACTGACTGACGGGGCAGAATTTTACCTCTTTGGGCGATGTTCCTACCAGAACATAGAATAAACAGGCAGAATAGATAATTGGTACGATAGTCAGTTGGACAAGTATATAAGGACATAGGAATTATGTAGGTTCCTCAGCATGTACTACCCACATTAGTAGGAAAGTTTGGAACATCTGCCCACACGCATTAGCATTAAAGCAGTCTTGTATTCTATTTAGAGCTTTGCCTGGTTTCTGTAACAAGTTCCCTGAATTGTTGAGAATAGAAACGTCTTTGAATCACTTTGTTGATTGTTCATTTTATTGTTGTATTGTTTGGCCCATCAAGTGGTCTTGTCATCTGTTGTTGTTGTATAAGATCCATCAAGAGGTCTAGTTGTATTGCCTGTCAAGAGGTGTTTCGTCCGTCGAAGATCGTATTTGAACTGTCGTCCTGTTTCTTTGCCTTTACCTTTTCTGCCAAACCAACCTGTCTCCAAGTTTCAACTGATGGAGTTACCTATTGTTCTGCCTATCTGTAGCAGGGCATAACCTTTGTCCAGCTGACACATTCCTAGCACTCTCTGGACTTGTAGAAATGTTAGTTGCACCTGCACTTTTTGTGTATAGATTATCCCTTCTACTTACAACATCCATAAGCGCCCTGTTCGGATGTGAATAGAAACTCATCAAGGTCTGCTTTCTGTAGGCGCAGGCGCTGGCGACAGCATCATTAGAGCATGAAAGAATCTTCACGACTTAATGACATTACAACCTGTGTAGCAGAGGCAATGGAGCAAAGGTCTCAGACATCACAAGCTCAGCGCTCAGCATCCAGGCCACAACGTGTATGTGCACCTCGTCCTCAGGTAAATGAAGGTGTGTGACGTAGGTCTTGGAAGAGTCAGTGTGCAGGCCAGCTGCATTTCTGAGGCAACCAGCAAGTATGTAAGAGGGGAGGCGTGGAGGAAGTAGGCCTGGAGTTTGATTTTGTAAACTTTGAGAGTGAGGAGGAGGGGGCAGTCTTCACTAATTGCTGTATCATAGCTGTGAGAGCCCGGTCAGATGCAAACAATGGAGAGAAGTAACCTAGAACATACTTGTAGCTGAGATAAATTATATGTGTGTGCATGTTACCCCAATTGGTTTCTCCATAGGTCATGTAAAAGTTTTGCCCCATCATGCCAGCATTGTAGTTGTTCTTTTGCACACACAAAAAAAGAATTAGTCATGGCCAGTCAAAGATGAAGAGAGGAGGAAAACTACCTTGTAGTACACATAAGCAAACTGCTTGTTAATCAGCTTGTAGCACATATTGTATCCAGGACCAAACCAGTAAGAGAATGCACCCCCCTGGACCATGATAAATGTTAGCTGCTTGGCTGTGCACTCTAGAGAGGACAAGGAAACGTACCCTACCACTTTTATCTGCAATTCCAAGAGAGCTATCCACTGGGGGTATGAATGAAACCCTTGGGTTTTCCACTCGATTCAGAGGTCTAAGGATATCCTGATGTCAGTACAGAAAGGGAAGGAAAAATAGTAGGTAATACACCTCAGACGATCAATATGCCGGTGCTGTCTCAGTCCCCTACAGTACCCAGAACTGAAAGTTGGGTTGCAAGAAGATCTGCTGCTGAGTTGCTGGGGGTGCAGGCCTCAATACAGGACTCAGGTTTCTTTTTGACTTCATTCAACTCAGCACTCTGGTAAGCTATGCAACAAGTGGGAGGGAGACACACTTCATTTGCTCCTTCCGGTGATGGTTGCATTCCAAGAGTGTGGTTGGGTGGCTGTGCAGCCTATGTGGTCATTTCATGATCCATGAGGTGCCAATTTGTCTAACACCCATCACTACAAACAAGTGCCAGAAGACCTTGAGACTGGGATAAAGCAATACCGCCTAACGACAACCCGGACCGCAAATGGTCTCAAAGTACGTTTTGGTTTTGTGATTTGAACCACGAACTACCTGTCGACAGTAAATAACCTGCTCCGCTCTGGAGCTGAGCAGGAGCCAAGCCGAGCGAGCTGTTGGCAACGCTAGCATGGACTCTAAGTCTTTGCCCTGTGCTGCGTGGCAATTATGATGTCAATTTTTTTCTAACCAAAGACCTCCACAGTAACTACAGGACTAGGTCACGACCTTACACAGCATCCTATGGTCAATTAGATACTGAGCCCTTTACTTGGCAAAATATGTGATAGTCATTACCAAGTTTATCTGTACAAAATGGGGAAACACTGGATGCAAAATAGCGTATTAGCAGCAGAATTATTTAAGGAATATACAAGGATTACCTTTTGAGAACTTTAGAGAAACAAAAATATTTTTGTAAGAAAATATGCAAAGACTATGTTTGACATCTTGTAACTGAAACCTAATGTCATGGTTATTTCATTCAAAAGTTATCAAACATATTCCTTTCATATTTTTCTAGCAGAAGTATTTTTAGTTTTCTAGAGTTCTCAAAAGATAATCCTTGCATATTTCTTAAGTATTTTTGCTGCCAATATGCTATCTTGCATCCAGTGTCACTCTCGAACCGACCAAGAAACACCAAACCCCCGAACGATGACCATACTGGCGTCCCAGAACCTCCAGATCGAGTTCATATACGAACCAGAACCCCTCAGACCCCGAGAATACTTCTACCCAACCCGATTCACCAGACCCGACGAAACAACAAATCTCAGACTTGAATCCTTTGTCTCAAAACCGTCTTGGAAGACCCCCAGTACCTACACAACAAGTGGTTGCGACTACACCACGCCATCTGGTGGAACGAAGCACCGACGTACTATACACATCACAGCGAATACGTCCTCATCCAGATCGTCCACAACCTCAAGGAAGACTGCACCGAAATCCACGTCTCGAAGAAAGTACCCATCACCCAGTTCCACGTAACGAACCAAAACCTCGTTTACAGCCGAGTAGTTGCTGAAGACGATTTCCCCCAAAGGACCAATCACCTCGAGAACTACAACACCCACATCTACATTGCCTACTAAACGTTGCCCACCATTGAGAACCTCCCACCTCCCAACTCAAAAAACCCTTCTTGAGTAGGAACCCCAGCAGGAAGGGCATCAGCACCAGTCACCTTATCTGAACGAATCAAACTCATCAACGAACACTATTACCTGTGGCAAGAAGGACCCAAAAGAGGATTCGGCGTGAAAGTATATTGAATATACAGTGGCAAAACAGACGAATATCGGTGGGCATACCTTGCAAAGAACAACAAAACCATATTCCTCGACAAAGGGATAGTAGACGGATCCCTACCCCTCACTATTCCATACGACCCACAAACAATAGCCAAAGGGGATACTATTGAAATCAAAAACCCCGTGCCGGAAGAAACGCTTGCTGGTCCATCCAACATGTTGTCAACAAGGATGGAGACGAAAATAGAAACAAAGACGGAAACCCAGAAAGGAAAGGGACGAGTTACACCCGGAGGAGATGAACCATGCCCCGGTACACTGCCAGATGATCCAGGTGGATCGGACGGTGAACAAGGCAGTGACGATGGAAGGGGCAGTGATAGCTGGAGGTCTGCCAGCATTAAGGAACCTCCCAGCTTCAAAGAAAGGGAAAGGAAACCAGACGTATTCACTGGAAAGAGGGAAGAAGTAGAAGACTTCTTGATGGAATTCAGAAGATACCTCTGCCTCAACAAGGCCATCTATCCGAGCGCGTCCAACAAAATCGACCTCTTCCTGTCATCCATCAAGCATGTTTGGGCGCATCACCGAAGCAAAGAAATAGAAGACGACTACGCGAACAAGAACTTTGCAGACTGGAGATGGAAAACTTGGGGAGACCTTTGTTGCCGGCTCAGAGAGGATTTCGAACCTCACGACTGGGAAGGGACAGCAGAACAAAATCTAGATTCCCTTCGACAAACAGGAGATCTGGCGGATATCGACAAGTTCAACAAAGCCTTCAATGAATCAGCTGGAGACTCAGAACATAACGGTGCCAATCTCAAGTTGTTCTACAAGCAGGGTATTAACCCAGCTTTGAAGGCTACCATTGATAGGTTCAAAGTGATACCCACGACCTTGAAAGGATGGCAAAAGGCAGCCATACAAAAGTACAACGACTGGGTATGCTCAAAGGCCCAGGAAAAAGCATGGGGACGTCGAAAGTGGACAACCACCAACAGTACCACCACCACCACCACGATCAGAGCCGCCAATACTTCAAACACCCAACAAGCTAGAAACACAACGTCCACGTCTGGGAGAAGACTTACTCTGGAAGAACACGCAACGTACATGAGGGAAGGACGATGCTTTGACTGCGGACAGAAGGGTCACATGCGCAATTCACCAGATTGCTCGAAGAAAAAGGCGTTGACATCGGCTGCCTCTACTTCTGGGAACTGGCGACAGACTACCACCCAAAACATCCGAGCAACCACAGCATCTGCCCCGACTGCTGGCCCCACTCCTGATCCCCCTGCCTCAACCACGCCAGCTACCATGGACGATGCCATCTCCGTTGCTGCCAGAGCACTTGCTGCCCTTACTCCTGAACAACATGCCGCCCTAGCCTTCGTTTTCTCCAAGAAGGATTTTTGACTCACTCCCCTGCCGCGTTGCCAGGTGGAGTTGTAAATACATGTATCAGTAACTTGCCAGATCAATACACGCCTTTCGTCACTACAAAACGGGTGAAATCAGGATTCCATCACTCACACGGAATGAACAAAATCTATCAATTGTTGTTGGAGTAGAATTCATTGGAAAAGTTACAGGACGGAAAGTCAACGTGAAGGTCCTTCTTGACAGCGGAGCAGAAGGGATCTTCATTAACACTCGATTTGCAAGAGAAAACGATTTTACCCTTACAAGACTACCAGAAGTAATCCCCATCAGAAATGTTGACGGCAGTGCGAATACTCTGGGTTGGATCAGACATTCCACCAGACAACAAACCCAGATACATTCAGAAGATCGGAGTTCACACCACACCAAACTGGCGGAGTTCTATATTGCTGATATCAGGGATAGTGATGTGATCCCAGGGACTGACTGGCTAAATAAACACAACCCCGAAATCGACTGGAACGAGGAACTTGTTGCCTCCCTGTTTGCAAAGACAGAAGATGACGAAGAATGGGAAAATGCCAGCGAAATACCTGCAACAATTCAAGTGACATTTACTCAGTTGCAAAGGTTAGCTGAAGCCCAACACACCAAAGAACCAACAAAGATAAAGGAAGATCTTGTTCCAGTTCAATACCATGATTACCAGTCAGTATTCAATAAGAAAACTGCGGAACGACTGCCAGAGCGAGGAGAATGGGATCACGCCATCAACTTAAAACCAGAGTTCAAACCACAACCAAGCAAGGGATACCAATGTCACCGTCAGAGAAAGAGCATCTTGACAAGTTCATCGATGAAGAATTAAGGAAAGGATACATCAGAGACTCCAAATCACCAAATTCTAGTCCGTTCTTCTTTGTCAAAAAGAAGGATGGGAGTCTACGACCAGTACAGGACTATCGACGACTTAATGAAGGGACAGTCAAGAACGCCTACCCACTTTGTCTCATATCAGAACTGGTGGACAAGCTTAAGGGGGCCAAAATCTTCTCAAAGATTGACCTTTGACAAGGTTACAACAATGTCCGCATTGAAGAGGGAGACGAATGGAAGGCAGCATTTCGCACCGACCAAGGTCTCTTTGAACCTACAGTAATGTACTTTGGCCTCACCAACTCCCCTGTGACTTTCCAAGCAATGATGAACTCAACATTCAAAGACCTAATCGACACAGGAAAGGTGGTCATCTACGTGGACGACATCCTTGTATTCACCGAAACTCTAAACGAACACCGCGAGTTGGTAAAAAAATCCTCCAACAACTGTGTGACAAGGACCTTTATGCTAAACCGGAGAAATGCACCTTTGAACAAGAATCAGTAGAATTCCTGGGACTCATCGTTTCACACAACACACTTTCCATGGATCCAGTAAAGGTGGCAGGAGTAGCAGAATGGCCCACCCCAAGAACGGTGAAGGAAACTCAGGCGTTTCTAGGATTTGGAAACTTCTATCGACGATTCATTGAAGGATTCTCGAGAAGAGCCCGACCCCTCTTCGAACTCACCAAGAAGGAACAACCTTGGGAATGGACAGCCCATTGCAAAAAGGCATTCAACAACCTAAAACAAGTGTTCATCTCATCGCCAGTCCTAATTATGCCCGACACCACTAAACCCTTCCGAGTAGAAGTTGACGCATCAAACTATGCCACCGGCAGAATCTTATCTCAGAAGGGGAAAGACGAAAAATGGCACCCAGTCGCATATCTCTCGAAATCCATTTCATAAGCTGAACGCAATTACGAGATCCACGACAAAGAACTACTGGCAATCATCCGCGCACTAGAAGCCTGGAGACATTACTTAGAAGGAGCACCAATACGGATCGAAATCTGGACCGACCATAAGAATCTGGAATATTTCCGCACGGCAAAGAACTTGAACCGACGACAGGCCCGATGGGCCTTGTTCTTGACCCGTTTTGATTTTGAACTGATTCACAAACCCAGCATTGCCAACAAGAGCGACCCCCTGTCACAAAGAGCAGACCACAAGGTTGGAACAGAGGACAACAACAAGGACTGAGTACTGCTAAACCCCACCTTCTTCTGAATTAGAGCTCTTCGAAAAGGAGTGGCATTCACAACAGGACACTCAGATATCATACAAAGAATCTAAGATTCCGCTCGCTGAGACTTAGAGGTTCACAATGCACTCAACATCCTTTCACACAATGGACCGAGAACACTTGTAAAAAACCTTGAAGAGTGGAACTACGAAGATGGGATTGTCTTGTTCCGTGGCAAGATCTATGTACCACCAGACAAAGACATCCGACAAGATCTAGTCCGACTGCACCATGACAACCCATTAGCAGGACACCCTGGACGTCGGGTGGCAGATGAGGTCCTGCCGCCCATCGATTTGGGGTACGAGCCGTTTACGGGTGCGACCCCATTGACGCCTAAGGTAATATGGCGCTACCTTGGATTCTACTTCGACAGGAAACTCCTTTTTCAGGAGCATGTCCGGTTCTACTCTACCAAGGCCCTCACCACTGTCCAGTCGATGAGGATGCTTGGGAATTCTACGCGCGGTTTGTCCGCAGCACATAAACGGCTACTGTACCGGGCATGCGTGGTTCCTATTGCCACGTATGGGTTACGGATGTGGTTTTATAATGGGGCTCGGTGCAAGGGGGTACTGAAGTCTCTTCGGTCGATGCAACGCAAAGCCGCATTGTGGATCTGTGGTGCTTTTCGCACCTCCCCGACTGGGGGGATTGAGGCCCTGGCAGGCCTGATCCCCGTTGACCTACACCTCCAGAAGATGGCCAAGCGGGCCGCCCTCAGGGGGTCTACCCTCACAGGCACACACCCGCTTCGGGCGTTGTTTCCATCGGGTCTGTCTCAGCGGGCAGACCGCCACCCTCTCTCCATGACCTCCAGGCCGCATCCAAGGGCCAAGAAGATTGTGGGCCCCGTACCGGACATGGTAGCTACCATGCCCGAAGTTACAGAGTGGTTTGACCTATCACATGGATTGGCCGCTCCTGGAAACCGGATTCGAGATTTATTCCCGTACCGGATAGGTTTTGACAAGTCCCCTAAAGCCTCGGATCAAGAGGCTGAAGGGGAAAGTCGCGCTGATTACCTGGATCGCCTCCTCTTGGGGTGCGAGTTGGACCCAGAAGGGATAGTGGTGGCAACGGACGCCTCCGTCCCCCCTTCAACACGGCACCAATCGGTGGCCGGATTTGAGGCCTATGTAGGCGGGGAGAGAGTCTTTGGCTCTCGCTTTGCCTCGGGGCGTGTTTTAGCTCCATGTGCGGAGCTTGTAGCGATACGGTTTGCGGTAACCCGGGTCACCTCCGGGGCTGAGCCGTACAAGCGCATCACTGTCTTTACAGACTCTATAGCTGCGGCTGAGAGAGCTGTAGATCCGTCTTTGCACTCAGGCCAGGCCCACTCCTTGGCAGTGTGCAGGGCGTTGAATGAGTGGTTCCTTGAGGACGATGATCGGGAGATCAAGTTTGTCGAGGTCCCCTCCAGTGCCAAGTGGTCAGTGCACCACTCGGCCCACCTGTTTGTGCGAGGTATGCCCTCTATAGGGGCGGGCAGCGCACCACAGACATCCCTTGATTACCTTCGTCAGAAGGCTACTGACGCTTGCCAGCACGCGTGGGTTACGCGCTTCCAGGAGGCAAAATACAGGGGCAGGCAGTTTTTGGAACTGAACGACCTTAAGGGTAAACCCCTTCGGCCCAAGTACACCAGTGGGGGTACATGGCTGCCACATATTGGTCGCACCAATTCCCTTACATCAAGGGTGATCAGGTGCATCACAAACCACGCTCCAGTAGGAGAGTACTATCGCAGGTTCCACATTCCGGAGTCTGAAGACTGCAGGTGTGGGCGGGCCCTTGAGACTCGCCTGCATGTATTGTTCCGTTGCCCACAGGCAACGCGTACGGGGCCCATCAGATACCTGGGGGACCTTGTTAACTTCCTCGACGCCAACCCAGGGGTGTTTGCGATGAGGAACCAGCTCCCTAGAGCTGGAGTGGGATGAGCAACATTGGCCTGGATTAGGTGCTCAGCAGACCCTTAGGGGTGGCGCGGGACTTGCAGCCGGGCATAGGCCGCGGGTTGTTAAAGGGCTGTAGCGCTAGGGTGTACCAGGTTGGTGGAGCTACCTTATTTGCCTACAGGCGCTCGGCGCAGTGGGTTTGTTCTGCTTGCTGGCTTCGGGCGGTGGGCCTATATAACGTAGTGGAGGGGAATTCTAGCATTGTTTTATTATGGGCGTGACGCGCATGTATGTAGATAGTGCTGGGCCCGGACTGCGATTGGGCACCGGGATATAAATGGTAGATTCCAAAAAAAAAAAAAAAAAAAAAAAAAAAAAAGGACACCCTGGACGTTTTAAGACATGAACTCCTAGGCAGAGACTACTGGTGGCCCGGAATGTCAGTCTTTGTACGAGACTACGTTGACGGATGCGCAACCTGCCAACTTACGAAACCAACGAACAATCCAGCTCACGTTCCTTTAAACCCCAACAAAACCCTTACTTGACCATTTCAAATCATCACAGCAGACTTCATCACAGACCTTCCAATCGCAGAAGATTACGACTCAGTTCTCGTGGTTGTAGACCACCTTACAAAGGCAGTCATTCTAATTCCTTGCAATAAAACAATTGACAGCAATGGAACAGTGGAATTACTCTTACGACATGTCGGGAGACAATTCGGACTGTGGAATAAAATGATTTCAGATCGAGGACCCCAATTTGCAGGAAAAGTAATGAGAGGGGTATGGGCGAAACTGGGAATTGAATCTGCACTCAGCACGGCCTACCATCCACAAACAGATGGGGAATCTGAAAGGTACAACCAGGAGCTAGAACAATTCCTTCGAGTCTACTGTGACTATTGACAAGACGACTGGGCCAAATGGCTCTCATACACCGAGTTCTGCCATAATGCACGTTCACACTCTGCAACAAATCGATCACCCTTCGAAACCCTGCATGGATTCCTGCCAAAGATGTTTCCCTCACCAGAACCCAAATCCAAGGTCCCTGCGGTAGAAGACTGTCTAGGAGTAATGGAAGAAATTCGTCAGGAAATACAGGCAAGCTTGAATATGGCAGCCAAAAGAATGTGACGGCAAAACGATGACTTGGTAAAGGAGGGACGGATATACCACAAAGGAGACCTGGTGACCCTAGATGGAAAAAACATAAAGAGTACAAGACCAAAAGCAAAGCTATCGAACAAACGGCATGGCCCATTCGAAATCCTGGACGCATTAGGACCAGTAACGTATTGGTTGAAACTCCCCAAGAAGTGGAGGATACACCCAGTGTTCCATGCCTCACTACTGAAACACTACAAGGAGACGGATGCTCATGGACCCAATTACCCCGGACAATCACCCGAACTCTCGCCAGAAGACACAGAATACGAAGAAGAGGAGATACTAGACTCAAGAAAGCCAGACGATCGACGCATTCCAATTGAGTATTACATCCGATGGGCCGACTACCCAGAATCGGAGGACTCATAGGAACCCAAATCGAACGTGGAAAACGCGAAAGAGGCAATTGCAGAGTTCCACCAAAAGCATCCAGCAGCATACCAGGAGCCAGAGAAGAGAAGGAGCCAACAAAATAAAGGTGTTCCAGGTGAAAACACATCTTAGAGAGGGGGTACTGTCACGATTCCTCCTATTTTCCCCAACAAATGCCCAAATCCACATTGAGCGCTAAACCATCATCTTGACTCACCTCATTTCCCCAAATATCTGACTCAACTCCATGACTCGAACGGGCCAACTCATAATCATCCATCACGACTCAGCGGGCCTGTTACCGTCTATGACTCACCATTAGTGACTCAGTGGCCCAACTCACAATCCCAGAACCATCCATCCCTGACTCCTCTCCACCGACTCATACGGACACTTGATGACTCATTCTAACCTGTAACCTAGTATAAAAGACTTCCCTTGTACAGTACAATTCCTTAGCTTAACCACTTGGTCAATCCATAGTGAACACAGCAGAACAGACTTGATTGAGTGACTTGAGGGGCAACTGCGGTCACCTTCCTGGCAATATGCCAGTCATATGCCAACCATATGCCATGGTTTATACCTGCCTTATACCAGTCCTCACCTTAAAACATTGAGAGAAGTTATGTGTATGTGAGGCATATGCCAGTCATATGCCAACCATATGCCTGGTTTATGCCTGGCTTAAGGGTGAGGAACCAAGCATATAATTGGCGTATGACTGGTATATGCTTGACATCCCTTAAGGGTCATAGTCACTACATCAGATAGTTGTCAGTGAGAAGTGGCATAAGCCATGCATAAACCAGGCATATGGTTGGCATATGACTGGCATATGCCTCACATACACATAACTTCTCTCAATGTTTTAAGGTGAGGACTGGTATAAGGCAGATATGCACAGTATACTCATTCAACAAGCTTTGTGACATAATGGAGAGATGTTGCCCACCAGGAAACATACAAATTTAATGAGATTTTGGTTGTATTTTTGCTTTTGAATATTGACTGGCCTGAGCTGGCTCAACTTGCTTTGAGTTGGCTTTAAGCTGGCTCAGCCACAGCTCCAGCCGAGCTGTGGGTAACACTACTTATTGTTCATTGGTCTAGAATGCCACTCCTTCCCCTGTGCTCCCACTAGACAATCAAATGTGATCAGAGTGTAAATCATGTTGGATGGGAGGGGATTCCATATGGTGATATGGAAAGAATCAGGAGATGGACAGGATTCTATGATCTCCTGACAAGGAATTGGTTTGAAATAAGTGCATCAAATGTGTGAGGGGTGTGATTTGGGACTGGAGATGTTGGTATTGGAACAGCTGGAGTGTGCATTGAGTTTGCTGCTTAATAACCTGCTGCTGATGTCAGGGTCTGATGCAGCAGTAATACTTTGCAGGGCTGCACTCACCTAACAGGCTTTTTTTTTTTTTTTTTTTTTTTTTTT
>JANHQD010003044.1:0-35327 GCA_024721195.1 Marasmius sp. AFHP31
GGGCTAGGACGCCTCGGACCAGCGGGGGAATTGCTCCGTCGCTGGGGCTTTTGGGGTGAGGGGTACGGAAGCGGTTGAATCGCTGCGTTCACCGCCATTGAAAGGTTCATTTGATGAGCGAATAGGCTACGGAGTCGACAGCATCAAGTTGATATGATAATGAATAACTGAGCGGCTACTGGAGAGCCTACGAAATGGCACTGCTAAAGATGATCAAGCAGTGCAACCTTGATGAGGAATATGCGAGTAGATTTGCGAGCGCATTGTTTACGATTGTTCTTCGATTGAGAGAAACACTCAGAGTTGTCAGAAGAACGGGCCTGGTTGATATCCAAGACATGTTTCACTGTGAAATTTGATTCTCTATTATTTGGACTTCCCTTTCTACCTCTATCGTACTGTTGTTGTACTACCTACTATTGTGTACTTTGCAGTACTGGAAGTCCGAGTCTGGTCGGGTGGGCGGTTTGGTTGACCTCCTCCTTGTTGGGGTGTGCTCATCTCTCTGTCGATTCCGGCTCCGGCGGTTCCTTAATGGGACGATGCCGTGTAACTATCTATCTATCTATCTATCTCACGACGCCCACCACTCCGAGGCTCGATACACAAAAGATACGACTCCGTCCGCACTCTTCATACTCACAATGTCGTTCTCGCACACATCAGCATACAAACAGCAAGATAATAAATTTATCAAGGATGAAGACTACGAATCAGACTGGATCTGGGAAATTGGGCGTAATTAGAAGACTCGAGAGGGCGTTAATCGCAGCGGTGAGTGACCTTATCGGGACCCAATCGTGTTTGTGACAGGGATCGTTCATATCGGTAGCAACAGCGTTGGGCCGGGCTGTGTGGGCGTAGTACGGCGAATGTCTAAAAGAGGAATTGCTGTCGAACAAACAGCGTGTACATCGCATGTTTTGACCGCAGCCTGGGTGTGGACTGCTCGTGGGGCTTCCCCTGGGTTGTCTCCCTACCACCACATTCTCCACCCTCTATCCTCGTACTCAACGAATCCCTTGCTCATCATCTCAATGTCTTCTCACTTCTTACAAGATGCGCAAAATACTCAGATCACCGGCGGAAACTTCAATCATATTAACGGAGATCAGATCAACTACACGACAACGATTGTTCGAGCGGGGGAGAAGGAACGTACAGAGTTGGACGAGGTAAGCGGGGAGGCCCGTACCAGTGCTCGTATCTGATTCTTCTCCAGTATTTCTACGTGAAGCGGGGCGCAATTTGCAGGCTCAAAAATGTCCACATAGGCCCGTACTACGAATGGCGATGTCAATCTTGGGAAGAAGATCGGGTTCAAGCTGATAGGTTGATTTGCACGGCGGAACTTGTGGACAGACCTGGCAGAGTATTCACGATGGTTGAATACAGGGGCTCAGGTGCGAGAAAGGTACGCCTGGGATCAACTCGTTGTTTGTTTGACTAAATGCTTAACTCGCTCCAGGCCTTTGAAAAGGATCTTGCTATGTTAATGAGCGAATTGTACGTCTCAGCTCTCCTCCCACTGCACGGATGCTCAAATTGGCTCAGGACAATGAATGGACCTCAAATGTACGGCTATAACCTGTCGACAATTCCATCAATATTGGTATACAATGGTACGTACCAATTGGATGCTAAAGCGCTAAAGGTCGAGTTCCGCTGACTTGTTCTTTCAGAGCTGGTGCCGGCTGCGCAGGTAAATGCAGGGCTTGTAGGTCGTATTTATCTCAGTACTATACGTGTAAGTAGTCGGTATAATATCCGAATATACTTGAATGAACTGTTTACAGTGGCAATTGCGTTGCAAGGAAGAAGAATTGTGGTTGGATCTGGGGAAGGGAGTGTTTTGTCGTGGTCTACCGGGGCCAACCCCCATGCTAAGTGTTTGGACTTTCGATAATGAAGAACTGCCTTTGACCGCAGAGCTCCTCCAGGAAGACGTTTTATTGCGCTTCTTGGCAGGCCTCAAGTCGAAGCGCGTCGATGACGTTGTCATCTGTGGAGTCGCTTTTTCGGGTGCCTCGACTGATGTGCCTGAACGAGTTCTTCGGCCGACGGTGATTTCGACGTTGACCAACGCCCCCATCGCTGTCGCAAACAACACCTGGACGAGTCTCGGCCGTAGTCTTTCGGATCGAAAATTGCTGGCAGATGGGATGGCGAGGTGGGTTTCAAAAACATCACCCACTCCTTCCATCTAACACCCCGAGTAGATTCATGCTTACTGGTAGAGGTCGTCTTTTGTTGGAGTGGAATTGGGGTCCAAGGGAGCCGTGGATAGCACAAGCCTGGAGTGTTTTTGGTGCGCGTGGAATATCTCTGGAAGAAGATTTGAGTGTCTACCGTGTGTCCTCGTTTACCAATCCCCTTCCATCTACTAACATCTTTCAGGCCTTCTCTTCCCTCGCGTGAAGTTGGAAGGCTACCTTTCATACTCTGAAGCCCGTGGACGATCCCGACAACCAATCTATCTCTTTGTCCGACCACCTCCTTTCGACTTGGACAATGGCAGAACCTCTTCCGTTCATTTCTGGTCCTTTGATGAAGATGGCCACTCTCCGCTCTCAGACGACCTCTGCCAAGACTTTGGCCTTCCAACAACGTTCAGCATCTCTCAATATTCCTACTCATACTCTTGGTCAAATGAAGCCTACGACTCCCTACGCCAATATCAACTCCTCCGAGGGTTTGACCCGTCCACCACCGATTTCGCTCGATCTCTTGGATTCGACGAAAACATCTTTCAACCTCTGAGCGAGTCGGATCGGTTTGCGCAGGTCAATCAAGGCGCGTTCCAGCCATCTACTTTCTTTGCCGTTGTCTGATCTCCTTCGATTTTGTTTGCAGAGCTTCCCCTGGAGGATGGAGCCCCGATGTTGGCGGCACACCTCTCAGCACCTGAAGGTCCCATTACGGCTCACCCAAATCAAAAACCTTTGGAAGCTACAACCTACAATGCTCACCGATCCAGCTTCTGGTCACCCATATTCTTGCCTCCCTCGTCAGAAATATCTGGGAGCTCCGATACCCCCGCGCAGACTCGCGACCTCGACATTGAGGACATTGACTGAGGTTACATTTGAAGGTAATGTCAGCCTCCGCTCGATGCACCTGCAGCTCTCGAAACTCATGTTCATCTTAGTCTCTATTTGGTTCTACATGGAATTGGACTGGATCTTTTTTCGAAGTGTTGCGTATTTGTCTCCCTGCGGAAGGTATTATGGTCACCAATGTCGTGATGCAGGCAGATTTGGGTATCATATGGTATTTAATATACAATTTCTCAATCCGAACATGCAGGATACAACACAACGTTCAAGAATGTATTCTATACCGACAGCTGGGCCCTGTGCTACACATCACATACAATATGCTTTGTATCCTTGTTCTACGAATGCTATTGATCAATTTTCGGTCAAATCGATGACATCGAACGTCTTACCCTGTGGTATCCCACATCCACGACGGATCGTGATTCCAGTGCTTTGCCAGATCCAACTGGCGACTAAATTATTCCTACAACCATGTTCGGACCAAGAAATCTGGTGTCTGACAGCCGATGGGTAAGGTCAGCGAGGCCATGCCATCCCAACAAAAACAATGTAGACATACCTCATTGCACGAAGACATCGCTTCCGTACCTTCCTCATCGATACCCAGCATCTCATAACCTCAGTAAGGGGGCGAAAATATGAATGTGCTTGTAGAACGTGTTTTTAATGGTGACACTCGACGATTCTGGACGTAAAATGAACGTACCCTCGCGAACGTTGCCATTCTCTACCTCCCCTTCACACACCCCTTTCAAGGTTTTTCTTTCAAACCATCTCGATTACCGGGTTCTCGGGGGTATAGGTAATCTGTGGGGCATAGACCTGATAACTCCTTCTAGGTAACCGAGTACGTTCCAACGTCCATTTTGATGGGTCAAAAACATCGACTCTGAGGGATGTTTGATGGTGATGAAAATGAAGTTGTCGTGCACTTAACCACGGCGAGGGGATGGCGGCACGGGGACTGATAGTAGCGACCGGGGAAATGGCCCTCGAGCCTATGTATACAACCTTCAGGATGGGTTGGAGAAATTTTCATGATGCGACAAATTGACGACGTACCTTCCAAACTCTCTACAACTGCGTATCTCCCAATCCACCCATCACTTCCATCTATTCGTTACCCTAGCCGCTCGAGTTAAATGTCTTTGAGGTATATGAATGGACTGTGAATGGTAGAAGACTCGTCAATATTCAACAAACGGCAGATTTTTTGACTCGATGAAGTGCACACCTAGGATATTCCCCCTCGTTCTTGTGTACCTTGTCGTCTGTTTTGGGGTGCCATGCATCATGAAGGGTAGGAGTGAAAGATAGTCATGGCGGTCGTGGAAAGAGTTTGGACGCACGGCCCGGGGCCCGGGCTATAGCGGGTGAGTCTCACCGTGACCTTCCTCCTAGCTAACTTCATTCTCATACCCAGAGTTCGTCTCTCTCTCTTCGCTCCCCATACCTCGGTACATCAACTCTTGGCACTGAGTATCGCACGAAGTCGGAATCCAACAATAGCTCTAAGCTCGAGTCATCGTCCTTTCCGCCGTGTTGAGACCGAAATGGTACCCGTTCGTGCAATTGAGCCCACTGGAAGCCGCTCTAACCATCACTATAGCGTTATCATTGCTATATGGCGGATCTAGGACAGAGCTCAGAGCTGTGCTCCCAACTTTGGGCCGGGGGAAAGGAGGTTAGGTTGGATCATTGACGAAGAACGGCACCGTTTGGTGGACTCGAGCTCACCAGAAACCGATTTTAAGTCACCCGTACCATCATCGTTCTACTCTTGAAAGCTGCAAAGTGCTCACAGCGGCGGTGTAAAGTCTTTTCTCATTCCTGATGATATTCGCAAGTTTTAACCACAATCGTCTACTCCCTTTTACCTCATTTGGATCCTAATTTTGCGTCTTCAAGCCAGAAATTTCGATTGAAAGTTTTTCTCCTCGAGTTATTACACCCTTGTATTTGTATTCCCCACTTCACTTCAACCACACACGACCTATCTCGAAGCTTTCGAGCACTGCGGTCGGAGCAGTTGTCATACGAGGAACGAGCGTGAACTCGGAGCAGAGATTCGTGCGGAGACAAGGCTGGTGGTTGCTGCAGTCCCATCCAAAATTATATCATCGGGTCATGTTCGCCGTCGGCTCGCCAATTCACCCTCGTTGTCTTGCATCTACGACCGCTCAGGTTACCCTATGGCCACTCCAATTTCCGAGTTGCTTCTTCATTGAAACCCACAAGGTATCAAGGGAAAGGAGCGCAAACCGACTCACCGTTGATAGGTTTTCTACAATGCGAATCCGAGAAATGCAGGATAAGGTGAGTATATCTCACACTACAGGCAAGTAGACGATTCTGATGCATGTTTGACTCAAGAGCCACGCTCTATTGATCTGGTATAGCACTTCCTTGACCGTTGTCTCTCGGGACAAGAGTCGATCCATTGGGTATCAATCCCAACACACTGAGGCTCGGCACCTCAATCGTTACTTCGCCAAGTACAATTTCCACTCCATGCACGACCCGTGTTTGTGTCAAGAGGCTCGAAGAGATGAGTTCTTTTGGTTTTATAGGTAGCGGAACGTCAACGTGAATTGCCCAAGTCGAGAACCATGGCAATTCGGTTGTATTGCGAGATACGTGAAACCTTCCCTATCTATAATTTCTTGGTCTATCGGACTGAACCATCCTTGGAACTAGCGAAACTACAAGGAGGACGACCGTAAGGACTCGCTGCCCAATTTCATCGTTGGTTCTTGGACACGTCAGTTTCGTCTTCATCTCATCGTTCGACCTGGGCCGAGTTTCTAAACGTAGGATCTTCACACGCGCCGTCACAGCTGCATTCGCCTCGTATCGGAAGGTACACTTTCGATGTGAAAGTATGGCTGCGGCGGAGGGGATTAGAGAGCGGTTGGTCAGGACTCCGACGCCGGAGACCGTGATGGATGAGGCTTTGACTATTGTCCCAAAAACCATGATTGGGGGAGACTTCTCTGCCCTCTACGTTTCGCATGAGATTTGGATATACTCGGAGCAGGATGAGCTCTGTATTATACACCGTGAGCCGAAATGTTTCCTAATGGACCTACTATTTTCCGTTTGCGATAACCTGCGCCTGTATGCATGAATGACTCTGAGTTCATGAGCCTCGGCGTAGAGAATCCAGTGGTGACTTGGATGATGAGCATAAGGGCCACTGGTAAACGGATACTCTCGCTCACGTTGATGGAAACGGTGTTCACAGTCCTTGTCACACAGTACGTCGAGATCGTCGTTCTACCCTGTCTATTCGCCGTTCTCTCGGCCCATATGGGCGTTGTAAAGCCTCATTCCTTTTGTCCCTCAACCCAAGCCTTCGTTACGAATGTTTATTAGATATATACTATCTCACGTCCGCTGCGAACGATAAACGGCTCATCAAGGCCGTCGTGTATGGGATCTATGCCCTTTTCACGGCGCAAGTGGTATGGCCAAACCAAGAGGCGTATAATCAATTCGCCTTTCAGCGTGCTTCTCAACTTTAGCTGAGATGGTTCTTTGTACCGATGGTTGGTGGCATAGGTAGGTAGTTCCCAGGTGATCGAGGTTTCGCAAGTCCTGACGATCTGCGGTAGTCGGCCTAGGCGTCCAAGTGTTCTATGCTTGGCGTGTATCCGTTTTATCGCAAAGCAGAACAATCCCTATGGCTTTGGTCGCAGTATGATTCATTCTCGGCGTGTTATTGCCTGTCTCACCTCTACCTCAATCTGAAGCTCCCCATAATAAGTTCTGCGTCAGCAATCACAGCGGTAACGTTTGGTGCGAAAGCTGGAAGCCTGGAGAACCTGCGCAACCCTCCAGAGTTACCGATAGCCACTGCGGTGAGTTTTTTGCTTTCCTCATTTCTCCCTCAACTTGTCGATCTTGGTGTTCCCCATTTGATAGATATGGTGCTGCACGTCTGCTCTACGTGATATTCTCATCGCGGCTTATAATAAGCCTCAAGCCTCAAGTGAGCTCAGTAGTGATACTAACCTCGGACCACCGACTCAAGAACCAATGGTTAACTCAATCATTAAAAATGGCGTTCATAGAAGGCAGAAATGATTGCCGAAGGGGAAAAGAAAAGGAGAAAGGTGGTGGTTTGAACGTAACTCGAAGCGTACCAGGCGCTAATGGGCGCTTCTCAGAAATTCTGATTCATCCGCGGGCTGATCCCGATTCGTGCTCCTTGTTTCACGACACCCACCACTTCGAGGCTCAATGCGCACAAGATACAACTCTCTGGGCTCTCTGCATATTTTTGAGAAGTCGGAAACTCAACAACCAACTCAACCATAACCTCAAGATTGGGACATCGTCCTTTCCGCTACACTAAGGTGGAAATGGTACTCGTTCATTCAACCGAACCAAACCCGCCCCAATCATCCCGGCAATGTCATTATTGTGGTCTGGTTGAAATAGGAGGGCACTCAGAGCTGTGTCCAGGAATTCGGGCCGGGGAAAAGGAGGTCGAGTTAAATCATTGACGAAGAACTCTGAACGACTCCTTTGATGTACTCTAGCCATCCGGAAACCGTTGTGAAGTCACACGTACCATTATTATTCTACTCTCGGAAGCTGCGAAGATTTCATGGCGGTGCGCAATCAATCACCGGAAGACTTTCGATTGGAGGAACGAGCCTGAACTCGGAGTTGAGGTGCGGTCAGAGACAAGGCTAGTGATTGCCACAATCACAAACCACACATTCCAAGATTATGTCGCCGGACCATGATCACTGTCCGACCATCCACGACTTGCCAATCCACTCTCGTCGCCTAGGATTCATGACTGCAGGATAACCTATGGCCACGCCAAAATATCTCCGAGATATTTGTCTTCGTAACCCACAGAATTTTGCGCCAGCGGGTACCCATTACAGCAATATCGAGGGAGAGGTGCGCAGACTGGCCCAGCCTCAATGGGTTTTCCTACAACACGAATCCAAAGAACGTGGGAGTTTGACTCTGAGGTGAGCATATTCGAGTTGATAGGCAAAAGAACGCTACTGATTCATTGCGCAGGTTTGTGTTGTGGGATGATGCAGGACCTACAATGCAAGGCACGCTATACACTGCTCAGACCATTGTCTCTCAGAGCAATATTCTATTCTTCGAGCGCTCGACGCCCAATATCTCGACTATCTCTGTTCCAAACGGTGTTTTATTACTGTGAAGGGCTTGAGTTCTCAGAGCAATGCCACCTTGCATTCCGCCCAGGCGTGTGCTCGAAAGATACGACTACGGATATTCTGTGTAAGTACTTCTACATTCAGGTCGCAGAATCTGCATTGACCGATGTTTTTTCTTGTATTGCAGAAGGTTACTGAATGAAGGGTGGTTGTTAGTCTCAATCTAAGGAGACGAAGATGACGATCAACTGACCTAGAAATGCACAAAACTCAGCAAAACACCCCATAAGATCGGGGTAGAATTGACAGAACACCTGAATTCAAACTATTGGAAACGGGAAAGTCGCAGTAGCTGCCACCCAGGACGGTCGTTCAAACTAGACTTCGCGAGAATCAGTTGACCAAGACGTACTGCGATAGCATTATGCCAGATAGTCCGTCCACCTGTACCGCGCACGCCCCCTAACAGTCTTCACATTCAGTTCGAACCTCCCTTTCGTGGGGTTGTATACATTGGGATTTCATACAGACTTGACCACCCGACAATATCTACACACATGCCATCCTTTGCTCGATATATCAATGGCAACTTGGGGGAGTCAACCCCGTAGACTCCAGTTCCGAGGGCAAAAGCGGTTGCTAAACATGAACATTCAGCACTCCGGGCGTGAACATAGACCGGAGATGTGTCAACAGAGCCAGGGAACAACATTTCCGGTGAGTATCGACGGATGTGACACTTGGGGCATACAGAGTTGAATGTCGGATGCCGAGTGCAGACAGTGGCGAGATACTCGGTATGGATTAGACGACGCCACGTCTCAATTCGACGGGGCTTGCTTCAGCTGAGACGCAGCTGACGGAACTAGATAGGATTCAGATTGAAACGTTCTCACTTGGCTCAATACCATACTCTCGGATCGGCGGGAGGTTGAGTGAATGGGTTAAGACTCCTATGAGAACCCAAAGGTCAGCGGTGTGGACACCAGCGCACCACTAGATTAGTTCACAACAGAGCCTCATTGTAGCGTAGGATTTGTACCGCGTGTTGTTGCACTTGTACTTTTGAAGCATCTTGGACTTGTAAAATCCGGTTCTAAATGTTCGAACGTTCAAACATAGTCTTAATTGTCCAAATCATGTAAGTGGCCGGTATGCAGAAGATTCGTCGATGAAAGGAACCGTCTAAGAAACGTCCAGCCCCTCAAGATACTCCTTCTTCCTCTCCCTCAATACGACCCGTACAATTCGTTCCCTTTCCCCGAGCCACAATCCAAACACCCGAGTTTTCAATCACCTGTGTATTCCTTCATTAGAACGAGCGCCAGAACAAAACAGATGGTATCAAAACCCACCGCTCACAAAACTCGTTCCGCTTACTACTCGACCAGAACGGTAACGCCGTCCCGTACGCTTTCAATGACGCAACGCGAATTTGAATAGTTTCAGTTGCAACCGTTTGTCGGTAACGATATCGGTGTCGGTGACTCCTCCCAATCTTGACTGGGAGACCTCGGAGGGTGTGGGTAAAACGCTATTCAGGTGTCGAGATAGCAAGATCAAGAGTTTTTGTCCGAAACATAAGTGACGTCGGAGGAGGAGGAGGAAGAGGGAGGCGTAGAGTTCTGTTTTGCGGTGCATGTGAGAAATGGAAGACATGTAGGGAGGGGAGATAGAAGGACGTACTATCTTGTTCTGTACCCTTGCACATCCATCGAGTTCAAGCTGTTTGAGTAGCATCCGGTCTGTGGACATACACCGTTTGTGCGTCGAGGCCTTCCACCCAGGTGCAGGCCCTGGATCTATTAGGGCGTTGAGGAATCTAGCGTTCATACCCGACGTGTGTCTGGAAGAAACAACGAGTGAGGATTGGTGATGCCCGGCTCGCCATTTGTTAGTCGAGTGATATAGCCTACGAGTCGATCCGTTGTAGTAACAAATCATAACCAGGGTGGAAAGAGCCGCCGCCGATGAGCTTGGTTGGAGGTCCAGCTCGACTCTGACTTCGTATACATCTCCGAGCTCGGGCGCCTTCAGGCAAACCAGTCGTAAAAAGACGTGAGGTGGAATGGTTGAGCTCTGGACGCTGGATTACAAAAGATGGGAGCAGAAGGGTCGATGGTAAGTACTAAGTATCACCGGTGCAAGGCAAAGCTGAACTAAACGTACCAGGACCCAATCATCGAGCGACTGATAACCTAATAGTCGCTCTCAGAGCCACATATTGGGCTATAGTCCTTTCAGGGAACATTTACGAGTGTATTCCGAATGTCAACCGTTATTGAGAGTGTGAGCCTCGAATGGGCGAGGACTAGTGCCACGCACCGCTGACACAAAATTCAATATCCTACCCGATGACGAGGAAAGGATGAGTTTTTCTGCTGCAAGATGGTCAATCTCACTTCAAGAACAAAAAGGGAGGAATGTCGCAGTTGCCCGTGGTGGTTTGAGGAGAAGTTGTTGGACCATGGGCGCTCGTGGGCGCTTTCCAGAAAAATATGACTCGGTTCCGGGCCGATCCTCCTTGTTTCACAACGCCCACGACACCCACCACTCCGAGGCTCGATACACGAAAGATACGACTCCGTCTGCACTCTTTATACTCACAATGTTGTTCTCGCATAAATCAGCATACAAACAGCAAGATATCAAGGATGAAGACTACGAATCAGACTCGATCTGGGAAATTGGGCGTAATTGGAAGACTAAGGGCGTTTACCATGGCGGTGAGTGACCTTATCGAGGCCCAATCATGTATGTGACAGAGCTCAATCATATCGATAACAACAGCATTGGTCTGGGCTGGAAGGCTGTGTGGGCGTAGTACGGCGAAGGTCTAAACAAGGAATTGCTGTCGAACAAACAGCGTGGACACCGCATGTTTTGACCGCAGCCTGGGTGTGGACTGCTCGTGGGGCCTCACCTGGGTTGTTTCCCTACCACCGCCTTCCCTCCTCCTTCGCTCTTCTAACATACCCATCCATTAGGTCCAATGATATCCAATTTCTTTCGAAAGGCAAAAAAGACGACGATTACAAGCGGCAGCGGCAGCTTCAGTCACGTTCAAGGAGATCAGATCAACTACACAACAACGATTGTTCAAGCGGAAGAGAAGGAACGCACAGAGTTGGACGAGGTAAGCGGGGAGGGCTGTATCAGTGCTCGTATCTGATTCTTCTCCAGTATTTCGAAGTGAAGCGGGGCGCAATTTGCAGGCTAAAAAATGTGCACATAGACCAGTACCTGCGGGACAACGAAGATCGATGTCGATGCCAATCTTGTGAAGAGGATCGAGTTCAACGAGTTCAAGCCGATAGGTTGATTTGTACGGCGGAACTTGTGGACAGACCTGGCAGAGTATTCACAATGGTTGAATACAGGGGCCCAGATGCGAGAAAGGTACGCCTGGGATCAACTCGTTGTTTGTTTGACGGATGCTAAACTCGTTCCAGGCGTTTGAAAAAGATTTTTCTATGTTGATGAGCCTGTCCGTTTTATCTCTCCTCCCATTGTGCGGATGCTCAAATCGTTCTAGGACATCGAACGGACCTCAAATGTACGGCTACAACCTGTCGACAATTCCATCAATATTGGTATACAACGGTACGTACCAATTGGATGCTAAAGGTCGAGTTTCGCTGACATGTTCCTTCAGAGCTGGTGCCGGCTGCACAGGTGAATGCAGGGATTGTAGGTCGAGTGTATCTCCGTAGTTTGTCTGTAAGTAGTCAGTATGATATTTGGATACAGTTGAATCAACTGTTTACAGCGACAATTGCATTGCGGGATAGAAGAGATGTGGTTGGATCCGGCGAGGGGAGTGTTTTGCCGTGGTCTACCCGGGCCAACTCCCTGGCTCAGTCTTTGGATTTTCCATAACGAGGAACTGCCTTTGACCGCAGAGCTCGTTCAGGAGGACGTTTTATTGCGCTTCTTGGCGGGCCTCAAGTCGAAGCATGTCGATGACGTTGTCGTCCATGAAGTCGCTTTTTCGGGTGCCTCGACTAGGGTGCCTGAAGGAGTTCTTCGGCCAATGGTGATTTCGACGTTGACCAACGCCCCCATCGCGGTCGCAAACAACACCTGGACGAGTATCCACCGTACTCTTTCAGATCGAACATTGCTGGCAGATGGGATGGCGAGGTGGGTTTCAAAAACATCACCCACTCCTTCCATCTAACACCTCGAGTAGATTCACACTCACGGGTGGAGGTTATCTTTGGTTGGGGTGGAATTGGGATGCAAGGTGGGCGTGGATGGCACAAGCCTGGAGTGTTTTTGGTGCGCGTGGAATATCTATGGAAGAAGATTTGAGTGTCTACCGTGCGTCCTCGTTTTCCACTCCCCTTCCATCTACTAACATCTTTCAGACCTTAACTACCCTTGCACCTCGTTGGAAGGCGACCTTTCAGACTCTGAAGCCCGTCGACGATCCCGACAACTGATCTATCTCTTTGTTCAACCACCTCCTTTCGACTTGGACAATGGCGACACCTCTTCCGTCCATTTCTGGTCCTTCGATGAAGACGGCCAGTCTCCGCTCTCGCGCAACCTCTGCCAAGACTTTGGCCTTCCAACAACGTTCAGCATCTCTCAATCTCCCTACTCAGTGTCTTGGTCAAATGAAGCCTACGACTCCCTACGTCAATATCAGCTACTCCGAGGGTTCGACCCTTCCACCGCCGATTTCGCTCGATCTCTCGGATATGAAAACATCTTCCAACCGCTAAGCGACTCGGATCGGTTTGCGCAGGTTGGCAAAGGCTCGTCCCGTCCAACTATTCTTCTTGCCGCCGTCTGATCTCCTCCGATTTCGTTGGCAGAGCCTCCCCTCAAGGATGAAGCCTCGACGTTGGCGGCACACATCTCAGCACCTGAAGATCCCATGACAACTCACCCAGCTCAGAAATCATCAGAACCCACGACCTCCAGCACTCGCCGAACATCTCTCTCTACCCCTTCAGTTGCAGAGACCGCTGTGGGACATGACGCAGAACCTGAATCTTTGGCAAGACTATCAATAGAAACGGAAGGTCCGTTAACTCACTGGGCCAAACCCGGATTCCTGAAGAAATGGTGTACGTACGATATTTCATCCACGTTTGTATACATTGAATTTCTGATATACAATCTTCAGGTAATCTGGTTTCGGAGACTGTTGCCTGCGTGGATGGCTTAGATTACTCCGTAGTCGCATGCTAGTTCAAACTTTTCGTATCATCCTGACTTCCCTTTTGATTCTCGCCCGATTTCAAACTTGTATGTAACTATATTCTGGTCAGACTTAATCCTTCTTCCCTTGTTAGAAGTATCCAGGCGCTCCAACACCACTGCACAGACCCTCGACCTTGACATCGGAGATATCGATTGAGGCAAGGTAATGTCAGAATTTGCTCCGTACGAGGTGCAGCTGTTGCGACTCGTGCTCATCCTAGTCTCTAGTTGCGTTTACGCGGAATCAGACTAGATTTATCCCCGTCACCGGAGTCGTAATATGGCCCGAAAATTTTAGATATCCAACGGTATTCGGTACATAACTTTTCGTTCCGAGTCTACGAGGGCCAACACGATCTTCAAGAGTGTGTTATCTACCGACAGTCGGGCCCTGTGCTCCCTATCCCATACAGTATCCTCTGTACCCTACTTCTATGAACACTATTGATCAGTTTTCAGTCAAAGCAATCAACATTGAACGTCTCACCCTCTCGTGTTATCCCAAATCCACGGTGGATCATGCCCAGCTAAAATCTGCAATGACAGTGCTTTGACGGATTCAACTGGTGGCTACGATATCCCTACAAGCGCATTCTAGGGTTCGGACCAACGAATCTGTTCTCCAACAGCGAACGGGGAAGATCAGTGAGGCCCATGCCATCCCGGTGAAAACGATTCAAACATACCTCGTTGCACAAACACATCGCTTCCGTACCTTTCTCATCGGCACCCAGCCTCTCGTAACTTCAGTAAGGACACAAAAATATGAATGCACCTATCAAATATGTTGTGAATGGTGAGGTTAGATGAATCTGAAAGCAAAAGGGACGTACCCTTGCAAAATTGCCATTCCATTCCTCCTTTTCACACCGCCCTTTCGAGGGGTTGTCCTTCCAACCATCATGGTTGGCAGGTTTTCGGAGGCACGAGCAATCTATGGGGCATAGACCTGATGACTCCTAGGCGACCAAGCGCTTTCCACCGTCCACTTTGATTTTGAGGGATGTTCGACAGCGATGAAAATAATATTGTTGTGCACCTAAACCACGGCGAGGGGCTGGCGGCATGAAGAGTGACAGCAATGGCCAGATAGATGGCCTTCGAGCCTATGTGTACAACCTTCAGGATGGGTTTAGAGAAATTTTCATGATGCGACGAGTTGACAACGTACCTTGCGATCACCCTCCAGCTTCCGTCCAATAAATGCCAATTGCCCACCCATCGGATCGATCCGTCCTCTGGCTTGCTCAATTTGAAGGGCCTTTCAGGTATACACATAGACTCCGGTGAATGGCGAAAGACCCGTTGAAATTTGACCAGCAGCAGATTTTCGCCAGAACGATTGGAGTGGTTTTCTAAAACTTTTACTTCACTCTTGTGTACCTTGCCAGCGGTTTGGGGTGTCACGAGGGGTACTAGAACGGTGCGAGAATACAAACGAGAACGAGAGGCAGAGGGAGTGGTTCGATGGTCATCGCGGTTGCGGAGGGAGTTTGGACGCGCGGCCCAGAGTATGGTGAGTGAGACTCACCGCGACCCTGGACCCGACCTTCTTCCTACCTCAAACTTCATTCTCGTACCCATAGTCTGTCTCTTTTCTATCGCTCTCTGTGCCTCTGTACGCCTGTACCTCAATCATCAGCACTGGGAGTTGCATCAAGTCGGAATTCAAACGATAGCTTCAAGCTCGGGTCGTTGTCCTTTCCGCCATATTGAGGTGGACACTGGAAACGGTACTTGTTTGTCGACCTCACCACATTCAAAGTCACCTCAAAATCTCGGCAGGGGTAGAGCTGTAGTCTGGTAGACATCGGAGGAGGCTCAGAGTTGTTTCTAGGAATGTGGGCCGGGGAAAAGGAGGCTGAGTTAGATCGCTGACGAAGAGCTCTGGACTGGATGGCTTCGGTCGGCGGACTGGTGCCTTTCAGAGACCGTAATGGGATCACCTTTACCGTCGCTATTCTACTTCTGGAGGCTGCAACATATGACGGCTGGAAAACCTTTCACTCCCAATTACATTCACAACGTTAAACCAATGCCGACTACTCCCCTTTACATTTTGGATCCCAGTTTGAGCACTTGAGCTCAACTCCAAGGCAGATAAACTTGAGTAACAGCTTTTCTCTTTGAGTCCAAGTGCCCGTCTATCTGCTTCTCCCGCTTCAATCCAACCAAACACACAAGTATGTCGTGCCTTTCGAACATTACAAACAGAACAATTCCCGTTCTGTGTATCTCAAAGCGGGCCTGAGCTTGCAGTTGAGTTGCGGCCGACTACAAGGCTGGCGATTGCTACCTCATCAGGTCCGAATCGCAGCCTCCGGGTATGTGCCATCGGTGAAAGTATATCCGCGACTGTTCACTTTGCTCTACAACTGTCTAGGGCGACTTGTGGCCACACTGATTCCCAGTCGTCTTGTCCTCGTACCTCGGACTTCGCAGTAGCGGGTGGTCATCCCAGTCATATGGAAGAAGAAATGCAAAGACTGCCTGCTCTCAATAGGTCTTTCATCGATATGAAGCAAAGAACGGACGGTGTTCCCGGAGGTGAGTATATTTGACGTTACGTGCAAGTATGTATGTGATCCTGATGCTTTTGTAGTTGCGCTCTTTGGAACGGTATGTGACCTACAAGTTGAAAAAGCGGCCTTGCTGATCTAGCGATACGGAACGACTGTGATCGTTGTCTCTTGGGGCGATATTCGATCCCTCGTTCCAACACAATGCTCGGCATCTCAACTTTTACCTAAAGCCCAAGCATAAATCTTTTCCTGTACACGGCCCGGGTACGTGTCAAGAACTCGAGAAGGTCAGCTCTGGCCTGTTAAACTTATTTGATGCTTTCAGTAGCGGAACGTTGACATATCGCCCGAATTTGAACCCAATTCCGCTTGACTGCGAGGTAAGTGAAGCTCTCCCTGTCCGCAACTTCTCGGTTCGTCTGATCAAACCACCCTTAGAACTTCAAGTAGGACAATATTCATGGCTTATTGGCCACTCTTGTTGGTCGCTCCTGGGCACGCCGGTAAGATTCATCTTTATCAGCCCGTTCGACCTGTGTTGAGTTTCATAGTATCACGAGGATCTCCATACGCGCTGTCATAGCTTCATTTCGCTTCGTACCGGAAGGCACGCTTTCAATGTGAGAGTGTGGTTGGGAAGGGATTAGGGAGTGGTCGGTCAGGACTCCGACATCTGAGACGCAATGGATGAAGCTTTGGCTGTCGTCCCACAACTGGTGATCGGGGCGCAGTACTCTGCTCTCTACGTTTCGTGGGAGATTTGGATGTACTCAGAACAGGATGAGCTCTGTGTTATACATTGTGAGCCGAAACATTTCCTAATGGACCTACTTTTTCCCCTTTGCGACAACCCACGCTAACGCAGGACTCTGAGTTCATGAACCTCAGCTGGTAATTTTGACCAATGACGAACGTCACTATCCAAGTGAATCACCTGATCTGGTATCCCTGGGGAAGATTACACGGACGATCCCTCACCGACTGCCCGGAGCGCCCAAAGAGTCCGAGAGCGGTGACCTCGTTATACAATACTTTGGATATCCCATCTAATTCGGCATCGTTAGTGTTGCGCCGTCTGCTACATTACAAGGTGGCTCAAGGTCTACTTCTACTACATGCCCAGAAGGACCCACAAAGTCGCGATCCTCCGGGTTCCTGATTCTACGGTAGCTCATAGAATGAAACCTACGGGCAAGCATAAATCACCGCCATGATTTATGCATTCGTAGCGCTATAATTACCCTGGTGTCCCGAAGCGCCCTGCTGGTAGACTCGAGCCGTGAATGACAGTACCCATTGGCATGTACTTTCCTTTTTTCAGTGCCGAACCGAGTTCTAAATCTCGCCAAATTTTTTACCACCTCGTCTCACGTCAGAATCAAACATGCCTTCTTGCCAGCTCTCAAATCAGAGACTTAGAAAACCGGGCACTGAGTCGATTATGGGAATCATATACACGTACCCTATACTTTGAACATTTACGTCCAAGCCTGGATATCACCTATTTCGCCCAGTTTGTCTCGTTGCCAGTCGCACTATCAAAATATTTATTCCGATTCGATCTCTTAGGTCCCCGCTCGCTCGGATTCTCCTCATCTCCATCGTTAGCCTCAGCAAAAGTCAAAGTATACAGCACAGGAATGTCGAAGTCACAATCGTGAGGCGCTCTGTCTCGGGACTGAGCGTAACAAAACCCCTAGCGGGGATGCAGAGGCTCGATGTCGGGAGGCGAGGCATCGACCCGAGCTTTACTATGATGAAAGGCAGTGGGTAATCTCTCGGAGTGCTCTGTGACCACTGGCTACGCTCCCGCGAGTGAGGATATAGTCTCGCATGCTTGATCGTTGTAGCCACATTCAGGAGGTCTCAAAAAGATGCGACCATGGCTAGCATCCATTCCAAACACTGCAATACTCATACGCCGAGTCATTCGGCTACCCGGGAGCTGCTCGACACAAAAAGAGTAATGTTTGATTGGCAGTGCTCTGAGCAGTCATCAAACACGACTTTCTGGAGCTATTTTTCGGTTTTTTGGGAAGGGCAAGAGCTAGAGCGAAAGCGAGCAAACATACTTTGTTGGCAGCCTCAAAAGATATCGTAACCGTCCCACTGATTCATCCAATTTGGCGTTTTTGGTCTATTGGCCGTGCGACTGGCTTTCTCGGGGTGACGGGCTGATAAAACAAGGGCCTGTGGTATCGACTCGTGCATCGAGCGAATTTCACCCTGTATAGGACTCCGGCTGCGACGAAGATCATGCCTGTAGAAATAACGTACCCCCATATACAAACCCATACCCCTTACAATCCCTTGAGCACCTATCGCTGGGCCCATGTCAAAAATCTCTGTTCCTCTTGAAGACGCAGTACATGAAGGTCAAGATGATCTGCCATTACCTGTAGTCAACGAACAGCGATACGTCCAAGTCACTCAACGCAAAATCCAATCAAGAGCACAATGTCTCCAACTTCATCCTTCGAGAACCAACGCCTGGAGAAGCTTACAATCAATATAAAAGCGACATCGACGAATGGCTTACCAGTGTCCTGCATCAGCGTCTATTTGATTACATCCAATCGAAGCGCATCTATCGCTCCGGGGTGCTTGAATGAAGTGTTGGGAGTGAGTGGCGAGTAAACGATCAACGGGGTTCAAGACTCAATTGAATTTTTTGTCGTTGCAATGATAACCGTGGGGAGTGATTGATATTGAGGTTTGGTTTAGTTGAACGAGAGGATGTTGTGGTCCTTCGTAGGGTGCGCAAAATCTAATTCTGTAGCCTCCCGAGCGTTGGAGGAACTACGGCTGGGACGGCACGTAAATCCACACCCACTCATACCCCTTGTTCTCCCCGGCGGTTTTGACAACTCCTCGTTTATTTCTTCTCGTCACTGATACTAAGCAGCGTAGGCAAGATTAGCGTCTAGACTCTAGAGTAGCATATCAGTCTTTGGAACAATGGTATATGGAATAATACCAATAAAACTGATGCGGTACGGGACCTCGTCCAGACCTGTGAACGCCCAGGTCACCGCTCGCAAGCTGAGTATCGCAGCCTGCGAGTCGGTCTGGTGGAGTAGCGTATTGTAATCGGGATTGAAGGAGATCTTGGTTGAAGGTCCAGCTCGACTCTGACTTCAAACACATGTCCGAATTCGAGCGCTTCCCAGCGGATCAGTCGTGAAAAACGTGAGGGGGAACGTTTTGAAGCTCCGGACACCGAAAGGCGAAGGTATACGGTGTGCACAACCCTCGAGATTTTGAAAATGTCTTAGTTGAACTTGTGGGTTGATTGAGGGTTCGGATACGACGACGAACTAAACATTCGCGTTTGGCATTAATATCGGGCTTGCTGGGTAGATAAACCGCAAAGGAAGGTTAATGGTAAGTATCTTCGGTGTAAGGTCAAGCTAGCGCAAACGTACCTTGACCGGCCTATTCCCAATCATCGCACAAACCATAACCTGATATTCGGTCTCAGTACCACATATCGGATATATTGGCTTGTAATGCTTTCAAAAGAGATCTTTTTATCCTCTGAAGGCTGAGAGGGTCATTCTGGATGCTGAAAAACGCCGATCGAAAGCATGAGCCTCACATGTGCGTAAGACTGGTACCAATCACGTACTGCCGACTTTGAGAATTGGTATTCGGCTCAATAATGAGAAGTAGCCTGGGGTTTCGATGCTACAAAATGGTGGCTGTCACTCAAGCAAAGGAACGGGAGGGACGTCGTAGATGTTCGTGGTGGTTTAAGTACAAGCGAGGCTTGGGCGCTTTACACGAAATTCCTGAATCCAGTTCCGGGCCGATCCCGATCCATGCTCCTAAGTTATTTCACGACGCCCACCACTCCGAGGCTCAATGCGCACAAGATACAACTTACTACTACTACTACTACTCTCGGCACTCGCTACATTTTTCTCAAGGTCGTTCTCGATACAAGTGAGCAAGCCCGACGAGATACCGAAGTTACCATGAGGACTGCATATCAGAGTGGATTTGGGAAGTTGGGCATAAATAGAAGACTCGAGAGGGCGTTGATCTCAGCGGTGAGTGAACTTATCGAGACCCAATCGCGTTTGTGACAGGAAACATTCATATTGATAACGACAGCATTGGTCTGGGCTCTGGAAGGCTGTGTGGGTGTAGTACGGCGAAGGTCTGGAAGAGGAATTGCTGTCGAACGAGACAGCGTGGACATCGCATGTTCTGATCACAGCCTGGGTGTGAATTGCTCATGGGGCCTCATCTGGGCTGTTTCCCTACCACCACCCTCTCCACCCTCTATCCTCGTACCCAACGTATCGCCTGTTCATCATCTCAATGTCTTCTCAGCTCTTTCGAAACGCACAAAATTTCCAGATCAAAGGCGGAAACTTCAGTCACGTTGACGGAGATCAGATCAATTACACGACAATCGTACAAGCGGAGAGGAAGGAGCTCACAGTGTTGGACGAGGTAAGTGGCTAAAGTTGTATACGAGAATTGACATCTAATCATCCCCCAGTACTACTATGTCAAACGTGGCGCGATCTACAAGCTCAGGGAGAATGGACGTTACTCATGGGGCGAGGACCAATGGGGTTACTGGATAAGGAGACGAGGTCGAGCTGATAGGATTTCATACGCAGTTGAAATCGTGGATAGACCGGGTAGGGTCTTCACACTGGTGGAATACAGCGGTCCAGAAGCGAAACAGGTACGAGAATCAATTGCCATTTTTCGCCGATGAAGGCTAAACTCATTCGAGGCGTTTGAAAATGATTTCGCGATGTTGATAAGTGGACTGTACGTCTCAGATATCTTCCCATTGCACGGATACTCAGGTCACTTCAGGACATTGAACGGACCACAAGTGTATGGCTATAACCTGTCAGCGGCCCCATCAATACTAATATACAATGGTATGTACCGGTTAGATGCCAAAGGTTGAGTTTCACTGACTTGTTCCTTCAGAGCTGGTCCCAGCTGCACAGGTGAATACAGGGTTTGTAGGTCGTATGTTTCTGACTACTATATGTGTAAGTAGTCAGTATAATATCCGAATACACTTGAATAAACTGTTTACAGCAGCAATTGGGTTGCGGGGCGGAAGAGATGTGGTTGGATCCAAGGAGGGGAGTGTTTTGCCGTGGTCTACCGGGGCCAACCCCCTGGCTTATTGGTTGGACTTTCGATAATGAGGAACTGCCTTTGACCGCAGAGCTCATTCAAGAAGACGTTTTGTTGCGCTTCTTGGCGGGCCTCAAGTCGAAGCATGTCGATGACGTTGTCGTCAAGGGAGTCGCTTTTTTGGGTGCCTCGACTTTGGTGCCTGAACGAGTTCTTCGGCCGACGGTGATTTCGAGGTTGACCAACACCCCCATCGCAGTCGCAAACAACTCTGGCTGGACGAGTCTTCACAGTAGTCTTTCACATCGAACATTGCTGGCAGATGGGATGACGAGGTGGGTTTTAAATAAATCAACCACTCCTTCTATCTAACACCTCGAGTAGATTCACGCTCGCTGGTGGAAGCATTCTTTGGTTGTTGTGGGATTTGGATTTAAAGGAGGCGTGGATGGCACAAGCCTGGAATGTTTTTGGTGCGCGTGGAATATCTATGGAAGAGGATTTGTGTGTCTACCGTGCGTCCTCGTTTTTCACTCCCCTTCCATCTACTAACATCTTTCAGGCCTTTTCTTCCCTTATGCCTCGTTGTTTGGCAACCTTTCAGACTCTGAAGCCCGTCTACGATCCCAACAACCCATCTATCTCTTTGTCCGACCACTTCCTTTCGACTTTGACGATGGCGACACTTCTTCCGTTCATTTCTGGTCCTCTGATGAAAACGGCCACTCTCCACTCTCAGAAGACCTCTGCCGTATTTTTGGCCTTCCAACAACATTCAGTATCGGTCAATTCTCCCAGTCATACTCTTGGTCTAACGATGCCTACAACTCCCTACGCCAATATCAACTCCTCCGAGGGTTTGACCCGTCTACCACTGATTTCGCTCGATCTCTCGGATATGACGAAAACATCTACCAAACTCTGAGCGACTCGGATCGGTTTGCGCAGGTCAGCAAAGGTTGGTTCCATCCTTCCCCTTCCTTTGCCATTGTCTGATCTCCTCCGATTTCGTTGGTAGAGCCCGCCCTCAAGGATGGAGCCTCGATGTCAACAGCACAAATCTCGGGACTCGAAGAACCCACTACATCTCACCCTACTCGACAACCCTTCAAATCCCCCTCCCCCAGCACTCGCCGACCAAGCTTCTGGTCCACCATATTCCTGCCTCCCTCGTCAGAGATATCGGGGAGCTCCGATACCCCCGCACATACTTGCGATCTCGACATTGAGGACATTGACTGAGGTTACATTTGAAGGTAATGTCAGCCTCTGCTCGATACACCTGCAACTCTCAAAACTTATGTCTCTATTTGGATCTATATGGAATCAGACTGGATCCATTTTCGAAGTGTCGCGTATTTGTCTTTCTGTGGAAGGTATCACGGTCACCAATGTGGTGATGCAGGCAGATTTTGGGTATCGTACGGTATTTGATATACAATTCGATTACAGTGCTTTGCCAGATCCAACTAGCGACTAAAATACTCCTACAACCATGTACGGACCAAGAAATCGGTCAGCGAGGCCATGCCATCCCGACAAAAAAATGTAGATATACCTCATGGCACGAAGACATCGCTTCCGTACCAGCATCTCATAACTTCAGTAAGGGGGCGAAAATATGAATGTGCCTATAGAACGTGTTTTTAATGGTGACACTCGACGATTCTGAACGTGAAAAGGACGTACCCTCGCGAAAGTTGCCATTCTCTACCTCCCCTTCACACCCACCTTTCAAGGGTTATCTTTCGAACCATCTTGATTGCCGGGTTCTCGGGGGCACAAGGAATGTGGGTGTATAGACCTGATGACTCCTTCTAGGTAACCGAGCACGTTCCAACGTCCATTTTGATGGAGCAAAGACGTTGACTTTGAAGGAGGCTTGACACTGACAAAAAATGAGGTTTTTGTGGACCTAAACCACGAGAGGCTGGCGGTACGGAGACTGTTAGAACCGACCAGGAAATGGCCCTCGAGCCTATGTGTATAACCTTTGGGATGGATTAGAGAAATTTTCATGGTACGACAAATTGACGACGTACCTTCCAAGGTTCCTGTGTCCGCGTCACTCCCAGTTCACCGACCATTCCCGTCCATTTGTTGCCCTAGTTGCTCAAGTCGAACGCTTTTTGAGGTATACGAATAGACTGAATGGGAAAGACTCGTCAATGTTCGACGAACAGCAAATTTTCGACTGGATGAATTACACACCTAAGATATTTTCCTAGTTCTTGTGTACCTTGTCATCCGTTCTGGGGTGTCATGAAGGGTGCAAAGATCCAAACGAAAATGAGTGAGAGAGGGAATGATTTGCTGGTCATCGCGGTTGTGGAAAGAGTTTGGACGCGCGGCCCGGGCTATGGTGAGTGAGACTCACCGCGACCCTTGACCTGACCTTCTTCCTACTTCGAACTTCACTCTCATACTGATAGTCTGTCTCTTCTTTACTCGCTCTTTGTGCCTCTGTATCTTAATTCTTCGCACCGTGCGTGGCATGAAGTCGAAAATTTGACAAACCAACTCAACCGTAACCACAAGATTGGAACACCGTCCTATACACCATGTTCAGGTGGAAATGGTGCCTGTTCGTTCAACCGAGCCCATCCAAAGCCGCTCTCCCCATCCTGAAAGCCTTATTTTCGCGGTTCGGTAGATGAAGGAGGTCACTCAGAGCTGTGCTCAGGAATGTGGGCCGGGGAACTCCGTTAGGCGTACCTGAGCCTTCCGGAAACTATTGTGGAATCACCCGTACCATTGTTATTCTACTCTCGGAAGCTGCGAAGAACACATCGCGGAGTGTAATCCTTCTCGCTCCCAGTAATCATCGCAAGTTCCGAGTCTTGGCCAATATCACCTCTCTTCTTTGTTTGAGCTCTCGAGCTCGACTCTCAAGGCTGGAGATTTTGAGTTGGAACTTTTCTCATCGTTCTCCAGCGCCTTGTTACTCGCTCCTCCTACTCCACACACGACGTATGTCGTACCTTCAGAACATCACCAGACGGGTTTCTAT
Source organism: Marasmius sp. AFHP31 (assembly GCA_024721195.1). Taxonomy (NCBI): domain Eukaryota; kingdom Fungi; phylum Basidiomycota; class Agaricomycetes; order Agaricales; family Marasmiaceae; genus Marasmius; species Marasmius sp. AFHP31. The sequence continues at coordinate 24,071 of JANHQD010003044.1, forward strand.
TGGAGGGACGAGTTTGAACTTGGAGTTGAGATGCGGCCGGAGGCAAGGCTCGTATGTTGCCACACTCACATTCTACATCAGGAAAATCTGTTTAGGACATTTTATGAGTAATTAGCATAATTATCGTAATATTGAATTAGACACGCACCTTCAATCACACATTTTTCGCATCCACATTCAATGAGAACACATAAAGTTACAGATTCACAATAACTGGAGTAACCAGGAATGAAGTATTCAAAATCAATGAAAACAATATTCCATAGTATGTACAATTGTTGCGGTAGTAATGTCGATATAAACTACGGTACAAAGCAAGTCGTAGACAACCTGTCATTGGAACGAACGGCACCTTGATAGAGAAAGACCTGTCTATGAGTGTCTGGTCATTAGCCTGTACGGACTGAGTGTGTCCCGTGGTGCCTATCAGGCTCAAGCGTGGTCACCAAACACGGCATTGACACAGACAAGCTCGCCGAGTTGACCCAGGTTGACATTGGGGAATTGGAGAAGGTCAATCCTGAGCGGATAACGCTTCCGCGCCAATGTGCCTCGGAATTCGGGCCAGGATCGAAGTGCCGAGCAACCCAAAGTGGGTGTGGGAATCAACTAAGCAGTTTATCGGCACTTTCCGAAGCCACCTATCAACACAGCACGTTGGTTCTCAGGCTCTCGCACCGCACCCCGACTCGCTTTTCTGACCGTCACATTTTTTTCTTTTTCTCTTTACCATCTTGCGCTCATTAGACTCTTGGTTGAGGTGGGGAATTGGGCTAGTCATTGAGTGTGCTGGTCATTGCCGGCAATGACTTGAGGTGAGTTGTGTGTGTTCTCAACCGAGATTTTTTTTTTAATTCACGCTTTTTCTAGATATTCAAGAAGATCCGACTACCTCCCGCACCCCTCCATCTCAACAGATATTATATTATAGGCTTTGCATCGGCTGCCTAGTACCTTCCCACGTCGCTTTTCTTTGCCTTTTACTAACCTTTCCCCAGCACATCGCTAGTCTGGACAATCACTCTTCCCATCACCATTAGTATCTCCAATCGGATAGTCGGTGAGTGTTACATCCTGCACTGCCATCCAATGAAGACGACTCATACTTATTACTCTTGCTGCTTGTATCATCAGGCCGCCATTTTCTTCTCGACACGCCGGAGAAAGAGAGGAGCGTCGTTTGACGTCGAGGTTTTTCTTTTCTACCTACCCGACGCCGGGCATCAGGTAAGGATATCTCTAACTGATCATGTTCCAGAGGCTTACGATCCTGTCCAGTCCGCCGTCATCTTTTTCTCCATCGCCGACATCTAAAGAATTGTGTCTAGTTGTGACGCTTGAGTAGGTGTTGCACGCTGTTGGTTTTCTTGTATTCTAGCTATGTCTTTGATATATCTTGTCATTGTATTATCTCGTATATTCTCAATGCTAAACGTCTTTTCTGCAAACATTATGTCAATGAAATGTCAGCTTTCGGGACATTTGATGAGTTTTCGGTTCAAATAAAGAGCTAGATTAGTGATTATTGTTGTAAGAGGTGAGAGAAATTGTTGGAGAACTTGTGTGGAATAAGGCAAAATGTTGACAAGGAATTCAGAAACTTATTCCCCCGTTATCAGGGGACATGTGTAACGAGCATAATTGCGACAATTATGATAATAATTCAATGTTATTCAAAAATTTGCCTCGATACTACATAAGTTTGCCTAACAAGCTTTTCCTGATGTACATCTTCCGGTAATGTATCGCTGTACCATGCTCACTGTGACCATCCACAACTTGCCAGTGTACTCTCGTCGTCTTGGATCTATGGCCCTATGGCCACTTCAATTTCTGAGATGTTTTGTCTTCGTAACCCACAGAGTTTCGCGCTGGCGGGTACCCATTACAGAGGGAGAGGTGCGCAGATCGGCCCACTCTCAATGGGTTTTCCTACAACACGAATCCGAAGGATGCAGGGTACTGGACTCTGAGGTGAGTGTATTCAGGTTGATACGCGAAGGACTGCTACTGATTCATTTTGCGGGTTGGTGTTGTAGGATGATATAGGACCTACAACGCAAGGAACGCTATACGCCGCTCGGACCATTGTCTCTCAGTGCAATGTTCTATTCTTCGAGCGCTCGACGCCAAAGATCTCCAAACGGAGTTTTATTACCGTGAAACGCTTGAGCTTTCAGAGCGAAGCCACTTTGCCTTCCGCCCAGGCGTGTGCTCGAAAGAGTCAACTACGGATATCGTATGCACGTACTCTGCGGAAATTCGGGTCGCAGAGTCTACATTTACCGACGTTCTCTCTTGTATTACAGAAGGTTACTGAATGAAGGGTGGTTGTTAGCACAGATCTAGTAAGGAGACACCTCAGGCATACCCCCCTAGGTACCTAATAGGTATAATCGTACAGTGGTGAATATTATACCTATTAGGTACCTTTTTAAGGGAATATCTCCGCGAATGGAGATTTCCGACGCCCACCCAGTGGAAATCCCCAGCCCCCGCCTTTCGTTACCGGTGGATATCTCCACCCAGCTGCTGGAAACCTCCAGGCGGGGGAGATCTCCAGCGTTTTCGTGACGTGACTGGGGTGTCAGGGGTCCGTTTTTGACAGTTTCTGCGCGGGTTGGGTGCGCGGGTTGGGGCTGGTACTGGCTCCCGCTGGTACTATGGGCACCCTCAGAAGCAGCGCGGCTCGACCAGAGCGAGCCTGCGCTGCATGCGCTTGGAGGACTCGTTTATAAGCGTTGTATTTCCGTGTATAATGGCTAGTACTCTAATATATACGTATTGCCACTTATCTAAAGGATACGACGCAGACGGCCTGAGGGGACGTTCGGTGTATAACATCGAGGCTCTGTACAGCCGTCCACCTGCAAAGCCCCACTACGACGTTCCTATTGGTGTCTCCAGACACCAATCGACCGCACCTGGAGATCTCCGGCGTCGACTGCACCTGGAGATCTCCAGCGTCGACCCAACTGGAGATCTCCGGCGTCACTCAGACTGGAGATCTCCAACGTCGACTGTACTGGAGATCTCCAACGTCGACTGTACTGGAGATCTCCAACGTCGACTGTACTGGAGATATCCAGCGTCGACTGTACTGGAGATCTCCAGCATCTACCCCTTCCGAATGCTGTCGTACGTCTTCTAGAGCGGCAGCAAGTCGACGTTGCGTCTCAACTTAGGTCGGGCCAGGATTGAACACGAATAAGAGAAAATGTATTTAGCACCAGTAATACAATGACAAAGGACTACATACTGTTGACGACAGCCTATAGGGGTGTTATTAGTGAACTACAACGAATGGAAGAGGGAACGTACCTTTGGATCCCCTGTAACGACCAGCGGCGAGCGCGTATCCTACGTATTTAGTTTTTTCTGTTGTACCCTACGTTTGATGAGCTATATATCGGGAGAGGAGTTTCCGTTCTCATACATTACGATGATCCCAAATAATACACTCTGTCGCTTGTTTCGCTTGTAAGAATGAGGCTTTCTTCCACTCAAACCACTCCTCGTGTTTCCTTTTGCCTGTCCGGAGATGAGAAGAGAACGATAGGTCATAAGAAAAACGTCGACTCACACGAACATGCTAGCCTGACCCTCGTAAACCCTACGGATTTCATTTTGAGGTGGACGCAGGCCTCTGGAATCGCGAATGAGAGAGAAACTCGGGAAAAGATGATCACTTACCAGCCTTATGGCAGTGAGGCGTTTCCTGTGAGCGGATGTGCGTCCAAATGACGCGTTTGCAGGTTCGTTGATGTTGTTCTAGCCTTCTCTCCCAATCCACTGACCTCCCGACCTTCAAAAACGTCCTCCCTTTGTAGAAGCCTTCGAGAAGATAAACATGGCCCTCGGTATCCTTTGTACTCGGTCTCCTGTGGCGTCGACTGCGGTATTTTGTTTCGATGGAAGGATTTTTGTGTTTGGCGGCGAGGGAAAGGGTTTTGGTGGCGGCTGCAAGGGTTTTGGACGGTCTGGGCGGTCTGCACCAGGTGCGCGGCATGAGGGAGAGGGAGAGTACAGGTGAAGGTGGTGGTAAGAGGGGAAGGTGGTGGTAAGAGGGAAAGAAGGAAGAAAGAGAGTTGAAGGTATTTATATGAGTTTGAGCTGAAACTCTCTCGCACCAAAAATAGTTTGGACTCTTCTCGCACCGAAAATGGAAACCTCGATTGGCGCCGGTGGCCCGGACCGGGTTTTAGGCGCCCGACCAAAATTCGACGCCCGACTAAAATGAGGCGCCCGATAAAAATTTTGACGCCGAGCTGAGGTTTCGACGCCCGATCAAAATTTAGGCGCCCGATCAAAATTTCGGCGCTGGGCTGAGATTTTGGCGCCGGACTGGGGAGGGGGAGAAATGGTTCCGAGAACAAACATCTTATCGTTCTCGGGACCCTGTGCACCGTTTTGAGCCAGCAGAGGCTCATTCGAAAGCCCTATGTGAGGGCTTTCTATCGCGCACCTAACGACGAGAAACGGTGAGAAACCGAACGTACGATGGCCAAATTTTGTTCTCACCTTAGGTCCCGAGAACAAAATCGCATCGTTCTCGGGACTCTGTGCACCGTTTTGAGCCAGCAGAGGCTCATTCGAAAGCCCTATGTGAGGGCTTTCTATCGCGCACCTAACGACGAGAAACGGTGGGAAAACGAATGTACGGTGGCCAAATTTTGTTCTCACCTTAGGTCCCGAGAACAAAATCTCATCGTTCTCGGGACTCTGTGCACTTTTTTGGATCGACAGGGGCTCATTCAAAATTCCTGATTGAGGGCTTTCGATTGCGCATCCAACGACGCAAAACAGTCAGAAATGATTTCTTGGTGGCAAGATTTCTCTTGCCTCGCCCAAGTGTCGTCTACTAGCAGTCCTGCATCGGGAATAGGAATGGAAGGGCCCAATCTTCTACGGCCAGTACTTCGAGTCGTGCCTAATTGACTTCTAGAGTCAGGGCCTTCTCCTACTTGCTCAGAGGTAAGGATGCGAGGATGAGTGAGTGTCGAGTACGACGCAGGATTAGCGGTAGACGATAGGACCGGCCAACCTATCTAATTTCAACTTGTCAGATAAATGGAACACACCAACGGCAAACTCACCTTTCAGTCCCTTGTCCTCGGTGACTTTGCCCTCTTCGCCCTGCTTTTTCATTCTCACCAATGTCTTAGCCTTGACATACTCGATAGCGGCAACAGGCCCTGGCCGAGATCACTGTACAGTGCGGAATCAGATTCATGGTTTGTTTTGAGCAGTAGGTGAACGGAACGCACCATAGATCACGCTGGGGTCTACCGTCATCGGAAATCCAGCGACGTCTTGACGCACAATTTTTGTCTTGACACACAGGTTTTATAGAATAAAAGTTCTACGATACGTGCAAGTCCTCACCAAAAGCTACTTCGTCGTCGATACCCAGAACTGCCATATGCTCGTATAGCCCGGCATCCACATCATCTTCCTCGAACACTTCTTCATCTGACTCCCCATCCATACCCTCATCTGGAACTCTGTCCATCGACTCTACCACATCTGTTGCTGTGAACCTCCTTGCAGCAGCCAGGTCCTCTGCCGAGGGGCCCCATTCCACAACGCCGGGAGATGGATGCACGCCTCGTAGGTCATTAGTCCAACGAACGCAAATACTAAGAAGTTCTTTGCGGCGTGATTCAAGCATGTAGTACACGCTGTCATTATCTAACATGTTCATGAGTCAAAGCAGGAACTCTCTCGACATTAGGGCGACGCACCACAGTCATTGATAGCCAGCGAAAGTAGATCCCACTCCTCCCTGAACCATGTCTGCATTGCATTGCGTTCGCGTTGCAACCGGCGTAATTCCTCCCGACTGCGATTGTCTTGAAGCATGAATTTTATACCGGCACGTACGTTCTCGTCTGACAGCCATAGAGGCGGCTGATCGGAATCTTCGCGATCTGCAAGTCCCACATCCTGCCATATGTCATCGTCGACGTCCAAGGCAAAGAGTCCCTTTGTCGGGATCGCCCTAGGAGCTACTGCCTGGCCCGGTGCCTGTCCCCTGTCGATATAACCTTGGATCTCTGAGCAGAGCTTGTTGTAACGTTGAGCGATCTGCGAAATTGCGGGGTCCTTCCTTTTCACGCTAGCTTCAACCTGGTCGTGAACTCGCTTTTCTAAATGTTGTCGTGAGCCGCTTTCCCGGTTCAAAGGCAAATTAACACGTACCTGCCTGGGTCTTCCGGAACGACCGTTCAATTCTATCCCTTTCAAACTTCCTGGACCTAAGTCTCTGCATCAACCTCGTCTTTAGGGCCAGCGCGTTCATTCGGGCCCTAAGAAACGGGCTCTGGATGAGATCCCGGACCTGGGCCTTTTCATCGACTCCGAGTAAGCTCTCCTTCGCACGTAGAGCCTTCTCTGTCCGACTAATTATTGCCCTGTTCTTCTCGAGTTGTGCGGTAATTTCGAGGCAATCGTATTCATCGGTACCTAGATCGGAAAGCGCTTGGGTTAGGCGAACGGATTCCACCTCGAGTTCGTGTCGGGCTTCTCTAAGCTTGACCACCTCCTCAACAGCCTTTTTCCCCTTGTTCCTGGATTGAACTGATAACATGTGAGTGAGGGTGAGTACGCATGGACAGCGCTCAATGGAGAAGGCTCGTACCGGGGAGGGGTTTAGTTTGCTCCGCTACCTGATCCGCCCACTCATTTCGTAGAACCTCTTGGGACACGGCCTGCTTCTTCAGTTCCACCAGGGCTTCCTTATGCTTTTGCCGTGCCTGCATGTATTTCCGTGTAACCCACTGGCCAAGTCGGTCTAGATTCTCTTTGCCCAGGTGGCGTATTTGTGTGTCCAACGTATACAGACGGTTATGATACTGTCAACGCGGGGTGATTAGGTACTGATCGTGAGAAGAGTTTGAAATAAAACACGCACCCCGGCTACCCTGAGGTAGGGAATCAGCTTGCTGATGGAATGCCAAAAGCGTTCACACCCTTCCCCATCCGAGAGTCCAAAGCCTTCAGCCTTCCGGGGATGATACACAAGCTGACACGGCCATCCGTGCCCGAAAGCGTGAAAAATGGAGATAGCAAAAGAAAGTCGATGGAGGTAGTCCTCCAAGAAACCCCACTTGATGCAACTTCTGTGTAGCTGGCATCCGATGTCGTAGAGTAGACCGACAACGAAGGTGGTGGGCAAATGCTGAAACAGGGTGTCGAGCAACGCCAGTACGTCGTGCTGACGTTCACCCGCCGTGTGCATGTTTACAAGCCACAGAACACGGTCGTGGCGGCACAGAAGGCCCATCAAACCTGTACAATCGAAATATTGAGTGCTGGCCTTCTCCCTCCGCTCGTCTGCAGCGGTGAAGCTCTCTTCGCAAGCATCCAAGACAGACGTGGGAACCCTCAAAGGCCCTTCGAGTCCATCTGGAGAGTTCACTGAGTTCTTGCTGGTCTTCTTATTTGCTCGTCGCGGACGCTTAATTTCGACCTCCTTGACCATCGCTTTCACAGTTTCCTCTGGCAGAAAGACTGACTTAGGATAGTATTTGCGAGGATCGATACGTTTCTGTTTGTTGTGCTTCTGTGTAAAACACGCGTCTACACAGACGATGGCGTCGAAACTGGGAGACATGTCAAGATACTCTTGATACAACAATCAATATTGGAGAACTTACCCAGATGATGAAGCCGCGTTATACTCCCCTCCAAAACACAAAGGACAACGGGAGCGAAGGTATTCGCTCGGACGAGTCAAACCGTTGCCTTCACCGTCCACCCTACGATGTCCGTCACCTTCCTTCTCCATTCCTTCGCTATCGCCTTCTCTTACAGCCTCCCTTGATGTACCCATACCCGACCCAGACGCGTGAGACGTGTGGGACCTGCGACCATGGCGGAACCTACTGGAGATTACATCGGATGAGTCCCGCCAGAACGCGCCTTCCTCATCCATTGTGTCTTCCTCATCCATTGGGTCCTCCCGTGCACTTTCTTGGATTCTTGATAAATCTGGGCGCTTGCTATTCACCAGCAAGTCCAACTCGTGCTCGCATCGGTGCTGCAAAGTGTTGAACCATTGGAGAGCGTTCCCGAACCGTCGCCTCAAGGGATCCTGTTATGATTATAAGATTGTACTTGGTTCGCAAAGCGAAGAATTAACAATACCTGGCCCTGTAAGTTGTACCCCCTCGCCGCAATGAAATCTTCCAATGCGCCAGATAAGGCGGTCTGATTCGGTGGAACACGCAGGAATAGTCGTGTGACGAAGTCCAGTAACTTGATCTCGACGGCTAGCGACGGCAGTAGAGGAGCGCACGGAAATAATCCTCGTTGTAACAGCTGTATCGCTGCACCCTTGTCCCGACATTGACAGACATAAAGCTGAATTTGTTCCAGTCCTAGACACCAATACATGAGCTTTTAGTTGGGCGCAATCGACCAAACACTCACGATCGGATTTGACAACCGTAACCACTAACGGGGTCGTGTTGCCGGTGCAAGTGCACGGAAGCTCAGCATTGTTGCGACTCGGACGCAACCTCAAGTTCTCGGTCTCACGTAGTAGCGCCATATACGGTTCTACCAATATCGGAATGATTTCTTGATTCCAGCGAACGGCCTGGCTCAATTTACGCCGTTGATTCAGCGTCATTGCCGCCTCATCTTCCATTGAGAACGACATGAAATCTTGAGACTGGAAGGTTGCATCAGGTGCATCAAATTCAGCACCATCTGATGCCTCTTGCTCGTCGTCGTCATCGAAGAGGGTTGGTTCAGTAAAGCCGTGTTGTTCTGGGTGTCTCGGGACGAATTTAGATTGGGCGTAAGAGCGTTCATTTCTAAAAATGATTGTCGGACGAGCTTTGTATTTTTTGCGATGATGAATAGGGGATACGGGATGGGCTTCGTAGCTATAGTTGCGAGGGAGTTGACTGAGTAGTCTACCGGTCTGCTTGCGAGTTAGACGTCCCATTGATCACTGGATGGATTCCGATACTGATACGATCTTTCCGAGAACGGTGAGGGTCCCACAAGAGCGACAGATAGCTTTTGAGACTTACCATACACTGTCTCTAAAATATTATCGCTTCCTTTCGGTGGTGATACCGGTACGACAGTCGTATATAATCCGCGCGATTGGCCCTCTGTGCTGTGCTGATGGAAGACGCAAAGAAAATGAAACACGCCCGAAGTGGGTCACAGTCACAGTCAAGTCCGCACAGAGACGCGCTGCGATCTCGCAGAGAGTTGACGGAAATGGCTGGGAAAAATATGGATCGTACTTCAGACGCGAGTTTTGAGTATTCTGAGAGTGGATCTTGTCGTCCAAGTGAAAAAAAGGCAAGAAAGAACCCCTTATACAGGATGGCCCCCGTAGTTCCAGCCGAGATTGCTCCCAGCTGAAACTACGGTGGACATCCCGCATAAGGGACTCTTAACCTGTAACGAGATTTGAACTCGCATCGTCCAGAGATCCCAAAGGGAAAGCTGACTGCTCTACCACTGAGCTATACAGGTGATGTAGATTGCCCTTGCGCACCTGGTTTTACCCCGACATTTGCATATCTCACTTAGGCAGGAAGTCCATCATCCCTGAGCAATGGCCAGGCCCCTTGGAGACTGATAACATGTGAGCGCTGAGAGCTTGTCCTGCCTCCTGCAACGCCAGGCCAACCGGCATGTACTCTACTCCGGTGTGACGCTCCGGAAGAATCACACAAACAGGTGCAGGCGAAAAAAAGTTAGGATTGAATAACGTCCAGCCCAAGTACATACAAATCAGGTCATCACAAGTAGATATCCCGGTACATACGTTCCAGCACCCCGTTCTGGTACTGCAGTTTTCCAAGCTTATACTTCTCCTCCACTGGCAAGTAAAGGCAGTTAGTGTCGAATATGTCGTCCAGGATGTCTTCTGTGGCGAGGATCAAGGCGAAGTCCACGACACAACTCTTGAGCTGTATGGTGAGCTTATGAAGTACGTTGGCCCTGGTCAGTAAGCCCTGGGAGGCGACACCGACACCAAACCAGATGTGTTTGCTGATTGAATCCACGTCCTCGCAACAGGACTCGAAGAAAGCTTTAGGATGATCCAGTGGTGACAGAGATGGGCGGAAGGCGCGCCTCCACATCACCAGCTCTGCGTAAAGCCTTTCAAAAAAGGCTTTCGGGTCATAGTTGAGGAAGCGTTGTAGGTTGGTTTCAATCGTGTCCAGACGGGTTTCGAAGTAACTATGATATCGGTTGGTTAGTCTGTGGCACAATAAGAATACTGCTGAATGCACCATGTCTCCAGCTCCCATTGCTGGCTCTCGCTGACATCGTTGGCCATCTTATATCCCAGCATGTCGCATTGCTTCCAGATCCGACGCATTCTGTCAAGCAATTAATGGCCTCAATCCGATCTAATCAAGACAAGGAGATTCACTTACTGGACCTTCACGACCTGCTCCCACCTCTGCTTCCTTGCGTATGCATTTTTTCAAGAATGGCGTGCCCAAAAATGAGACCAAATTTTTTTCCTTGCAACGGCACACTATGTGAGCTATCGCAACAAAAATAGGACTGTGGATACACATACTTTAGAACATAACGATGCCGATCACCACTAGGGCGTTTGACGGTAGTCGCACTGTCCATCGTTTTGGTAAAAGGTTGAGTTCACGCGCTTTCGGGCTGTAGGTGGAAAATAGGCAGGGATTGTTGATTGATATTATGATTCCACGACATTGCACAAACATCGGGCATACACCCCACGAAAAATAATTACAAGCAAGGGGGGAAAGAGGTACGGAAGACTTCAGCGAGGTCTTCCTTCTTGACGCTGTATCCTAGTTGATTAAGTTTGTACTCAACACAATTGAATGTCCTAACCATGTTGCCCACGGTGGCCTTGAACACCGAAAACCTTTGCAACCTCTCAGTCCGACGTTTGCCCATGTTGTTGCCGATTAGGAATCGCACCGAGTCTTCAATGTCGTCGATCTTCTTCCACTTTGAGTCTAGGCGATTGCGCAGTTTCAGGATTGGGGATGTCGCTGTGCTTCTTTGGTACGGGGCCAGTAGTCTAGTAGAATGCTTCCACCGAACTGCTTGTTCACAAACGTCTTCGAGGTATGAAGTGGTATATTCGGCCAGGTATTCCGACTTCATGTCCTGAAGCTGGGCCTCGTACCCGCTTTTGGGGGAAGAGTGAGTTCGAGCATATATGAGGTATCGTGATTGTTACGCACCAAATAACCAACTCCTCAATATCGACGTCGTTATTACCTTC
>JANHQD010003045.1:6589-16811 GCA_024721195.1 Marasmius sp. AFHP31
TGGCTATTTCTTCAAGTTAGCAGGTGGCATCTTCTGCTGGCAATCGCACGCCCAGAAGACTGTGGCACTCTCTTCCACTGAGGCTGAGTATATGGCACTGTCTGATTGCAGTCGTCAAGCTTCCTGGATTAGATCGCTACTCTCTGAACTTGGAATCGACTTAGGTCCTATTCCAATCTGCGGTGACAATCAAGGCTCAATATTCATTGCCTCTAACCTGGTTCAAGAACGCCAGCTGGAGTGACATCACCCCATTTTCCATGTCGACAAACTCTATCCTTTTAAAGGTAACCTAGTAAACGGGCTACTACCGGAACCGCCAGGACCTATCGAGTTGGAGGACGAGGACGAACCAGAGTACGAGGTGGAGGATGTGGTGGACAGTCAGTACAGGTGGAGACGACTGGAGTATCGGGTAAAGTGGAAGGGTTATTCGGAGTCAGAGAACACCTGGGAACCCGCACAGAACCTGAAGAACGCCCCTCGAATAGTGAAACGATTCCACAAGAAGTTCCCTGCCGCAGCCGGACCAGCTTATCAAGAAGGGGCCTAGTCATCGGAGACGATGAATCCTAGAAGGGGGGTAATGTCATGAAGTGCCGCTTTTTCCCCTATCTGTTCCTTTCTTAGTGCCCATTCCCCTTTCAGCGCCTGTTTGATAGTTTGATGCCCACTAGATACCCAGTTCCCCTTTCCACATCATTCCCATCATTTCCTTGTTCTTTCACATCGTCTTCATAACTGATCCCATCTATTGTTCCCTTTGTTCTCTCACATCACCTTCACAACTGATTCCATCTATTGTTTCCATCGTTCTCTTTGTTCTTTGACATACAACAGTTACTCGTCCCGGACTCGTTCTTATTCTATACCTGGACTACTATTGTTCTCCCCTTGTTCCCTATTATCTTTCTTTATTCTCGCACAACTCACCTTACAGTATATAAGCTAGGTAGTTTGCACCTGGTCCCTCATCTTGACCTCTTGTCGTTGGGACCAGATGAGTAGTACTTTTGTTTTCTCCTTCATCTACAATATATCTAACTTGTCGTTGGGACCAGTTATCTACCTGCTCTTGCTCTCTGCTCGCTGCCTCTGTCATCTCTGTCGTCGTCTCTGCTAGTCGACTTCCACCGCCGTTGTTTCTATAGTCCTAGCATCTAGCGCTTTAGGACAGTTACGTTGATTACGAGGTTCTTTTGGAGTAGATCCTCTGTTACGTCCAGAACGAGTAGGGCGAATGGGTCTAGCATTAGGAGTAGGGTTGGAGGGACAGTTGGGAATGAAAGTGATTACGGGAGGTGTGGATGGAGGAAGCGGTGGGGTACGAATGGGGTCGGGAAATACTTGGTTAGGCACTTCTTCTCGTAGGTTGGTCCTTCGTCGTTCGTTTCGTACTAGCTGTGGTAGACCTAGATTGAGGGTTGCCTGAGCTAGTCAATCGAGTGCGTAGTCGTGTGAGCTCAATCCTTGTACTATACACTCTCATTGGTTCCGGAGAATGTAGATTGCGGATACCATGGCCTTAAGGGTTTCATTAGAACCAATGGCCCGTAATACTTCATTATTGAGTTCAGGAGAACGAAGCATTTCTTTGACGACTTCGAACTGTCCATTTTCAGAGACGGGGGATCCTGTGACCGAGTCGATCTCGATAAGACCAGGCATAGAGGAGTCTGATCCTTGTACAGAGGCATGGGTGCTGGTAGCGTCGGTGTAGGAAGGAGGAGTGTTCATGTTGAAAGTGGATGTGAGAGATGGTGATGGATACTTCAAGCAATTCGACGTCTCTTCTTATATGCTTGTAATATTTCTTGACTATGTTCGAAATTCTCCTCTGGAAGCCGTTGATTATGATTTGAGGAGTATCCTACAAACGTCGCATAGTGTTCCCTGGGTTTCCTTTTTGGTCTATGCGCAATGATCGATTCGACTTCCCATTCTTCTTCTCCGTTGATTAATTCTGCAGGTGGTTCAGTCCAATTTGGTCCATGTACCTCGTTTTCTCGAAACGGTGTCAGAAGGCATGCATGAAACACAGGATGAATCTTCCATTGGTCGGGGAGCTCCAATCAATAGGTTACTGGGCCCAATACTTCTGTTATAATGAATGGTCCTTTTGGTGCTAGTTTCTTGGTAGGATATAGGAGTTTCAGATTCTTTGCTTCTAACCATACTTTTTGTCCTTGTTTGAAGGGTTCGAACTTCTTTCAATTTTGATCGATCATGGTCTGTCTTGCTAACTTGTGTAATGCAAACACTTCTTCCCTTACTTGTTTTAGCGTCTTTAATCTGTCTTCCACGCTTGGAACACTTGTTTTCTCTATGATTGGTGGAATTGCTCTTGGATTGTATCCCATCATGAGGTAAAACGGTGAATGTTTCCTTGCAGAGTGTATCCGATTGTTATGCGTGAATTCTGCTGTTGGAAGGAAGGTTCTCCAGTCTTCTTGTCGATTGGCGCAAAACATGGGAAGGTATACTTCTATGTCCTGGTTTACATGTTCTGTTTCACCATCAGTTTGAGGGTGATATGCAGTACTCATGGATAATTTAATACCCAGAAGTCGTCCTAACTCTTGAAACACATTTGCTGCAAATCTGGAATCTCTGTCGGATATGATTTTGTTAGGTAATCCAAACCGTTTGTAAACGTATTCAAGAAGGAGGTTTGCTGCATCCATTGCGTCGGTTGTTTTGCAACAAGGAATTAAAATTACCCCCTTCGTAGATGCATGGTCCACCACAACCAAAATGGCATCATCCCCTTCACATTCTGGTAGATCAGTGATTAAGTCCATTGTGAGATTCGAGAATGGAAAGGTGTTTTCCGGTGCTGCTATAGACATTATTGGTGGTGTTGTCGGGTGTGTGTTAATCTTCATTTGCTGGCACTGTGCGCATCCTTCCACAAATTTCTTGATATATGAATACATTCCTGGCCACCAATAGTCTCTTCGTACTTGTTCTAGAGTATTGTATTGGCCAGGGTGTCCTGCGTGTAACGGATTGTGGTATCGCTTTGTAATCTCCCTCCTTAATTGTTCATCCTTTGGAACGTAGCATCTGTCCATGAAAAATAATAGACCATCTTCTATCTTCCAATCTGATAGTGCTGATTTGATTGGAGGAACCCCTTTCGTTTTCAACGCTTCTACTGCCTCCTTCATTAAGTCATCACCCATAGTCTTTTCTGCTACCAGACTGTGCAGTTCAGTGTTGATGACTTTAACGAACAAGTTATCTGGAAGCATAGTGATATCTTCGTTGTCGGTGTCTTCTTTAGGCACTAAATCTTCCCTTCTAGATAAGGCATCTGATTGGATCATCCTTTGGCCTGGTGCATGAACGAGTTTCAGATCAAATTCTGACAAAAATAGACTCCATCAGGCCTGTCTTCGGTTCAACTTTTGTGCCGTTCTGAAATAGGTTAGGTTTTTGTGATCAGAAATTACGGTGGTCGGGTGATTTGATCAGAGAAGGTAATGCCTCCACGTTTCCAGTGCTCTGACTATTCCTAGTAGTTCACGATCGTAGATCTCGTAATTCCTTTTGGTAGATGAAAAGGAATGAGAAATGAACCTGCAAGGGTGCCAATCACCAACTTCGTCTTGTTGTTTCAACACTGCTCCGGTGGCCCATTTAGAGGCATCTGATTCAATGACAAATGCCTTCTCAACGTCTGGCATTTTCAGAACCGGCTCCTCAAGGAACTTCCGTTTCAATGTCTCGAAAGCATGCTGGCATGCTTGTGTCCATTCAAATTTCCTGTCCTTCTTGGTTAGATCATTTAGTGGTCTGGCGATCTCTGCATATCTTCCAATGAATTTTCGATAGAAGTTTCCAAATCCCAAGAAGGATCAGACCCCCTTGACCGTAGTAGGTGGACGTCAGTCTCTAATTCCCGCTAGCTTCGTTGGATCCATAGAGATTATCCCTGGTTTAATAATCATTCCCAAAAAGTCTACTTCCTGAGTGTCGAATTTACATTTCTCAGGTTTCAGGAACAAGTCGTGTTCCTTCAGGCGTTGTAGAACCTTTTGAGTGTGTTTCTGATGTTCCAAATGATCGTTTGAGAATATGAGAATGTCATCCATGTATATAACCATCCATTCTTCGTCGATCATATCCTTAAATATATTGTTCATGAAGGCTTGAAAGGTTGCCAGGGAATTGCTTAATCCAAAGAACATCACCGTTGGTTCGAACAGCCCTCTGTTGGTTTTGAAAGCCGCCTTCCATTGATCTCCGTCCTTTATCCTAATGTTATTGTATCCATTGCGTAGGTCCATTTTTGAGAAGATCGTGGTGCCCTTCAGCTTATCCATAAGTTCTGTAATGAGTGGTAGTGGGTAAGCATTTTTGACCGTTCCTTTGTTCAATTCTCTGTAATCTTGACATGGTCTGAAAGCTCCTTTTTCCTTCTTTGATACAAAGAAGAATGGAGATGCCATGGGTGATTTCGAGGGTCGAATATATCTTTTCCGTAGGTTTTCATCGATGAATTCATTCATAAGTTTCTGTTCCGCTGGGGTCATTGGGTATAGCTTGCATCCTCTAGGAACGAAGTCAGGTTTAAGATCTATGGCGTGGTCATACATTCTGGATTCTGGAAATCTTTCAGATGATTTCTTTTCAAAGATTCCTTTGTGATTTAGATAGTAATCAGAAATCATGGCTTTGAGTGGCTTCTTCTCTTGTTTATCTTGTTGTGCTAACTCCTGTGAGACTGTCGTTTTGGCTTGGATAAGAATTTCTGGTTCTTCGTGATCGAGGATGTTGATTCGGCAAAGGACTCGTATCTTCCTTCTTGGTGGAAACACTAACGTACCTTCTGTCCAATCTATGATCGGGTTGTTTTCTTGTAACCAAGGTAATCCGAATATTATGTCTTCTTTTCCTAGACCGGAGACCAGGAACTGAACACGGAGCATTCGTCCTCCTACCTTAATATCTAAGGGGGCAAATTGAGTTATCCATCCCTCTTTGTTCCGGGTCCCATCTACATTGAATATCTTGATTGCCCTTTCGAGTTTCATGGTCGGCATCTTGTGTCACTTTGCGAAGTTCCTGTCAATAAATTTTCCTCCTGCTCCTGAATCGATTAATGCTTTTGTTTTGACGATTTCCTTATTTCTGATCTCAATAGTAGCAGGAATGCGCATAGAATTCCGATCAATGGTTGCTACTATTAAATTAGAAATAGATATGGGTGGCGGGGATAGCGTCGTCCTATTCCGCCTCCTTAAAAACCCTCTGACTCCAAATCTGTATAAGTTATTTCTCTCTCTTCTTCTGGCAATTCTTGAACCATGGCTCTAATGCGAGCTGCTACTTCCTTTCCTGTCCTAGGTGTTGGGTTAGGATTACTGGTTCTAGGGTTCTGATTGGAAGGTCTGTTTCGATTGTATGAGAGACTGGGCCTTTGAGGACAGTCTTGAGATATGTGTCCTTGGTTGCCGCATCGGAAACATAACCCTTTCTGCATGTAATCTTTCTGTTCCTCAATGGACAGTCGATCTACATCCATAGCATTAGGATCTCTAGCAGGTGGTACGTACCTTGGAACAAATCGTCTTCCCTTGTCCTTCTTCTTGGTATCTGACTGTCTACGTAGTTGACTAGCAATTGCCTTACCTCGTCGGTAGTTCTGATCATAGGTTGCTGCAAGTTTCTTCCAATCTTCTATAGTGGTTGGGACGTTTCCTCGATCATGAATCTTTTCAACTATTTTTGGATTTAATCCTTCCATGAAGTATTCAATGAGAGCTGCGTCCTCTGATATCCCAGATTTACTGGCCAAAATCTGGAATTTGGCAATATAATTGTCAACATCGCCGGTCTGTCTAATAGTTCTGAGTTTGCTTCGGGCTCGTCCTGGTTCGTCTGCTGCTGAGAATGCCATTTCGAATGCCTTCTTGAAGTCGTCCCACGTCGGCCATCCTATTCTGTTATATTCTTGGACTCGGAGGAGTTTCCAATCTCCGGCCATTCCCCCTTTCATGTTAGATAAGAGGAAGATTATCTTCTTCTTATCTGTGTTATAGATTCCTTCATTGATGCCTAGATAGAGTTCATTATCAGATAGAAACTCGGTTGTCTTAGTTCGTTCTCCTTCAAACTCAGCTGGTGGTTTGATTCTGATTTCTTTATCGTATGCTCGGGCATTAATGTCGGCAGTATTCTGTGGGTTAACTCCATCGTTTGTTACTGACATCTTATCTTCTTGTTCTAATTCTTCGTTAGGTAACATAGGGATCGGAGTTCTAAAGCGATTTGGTGGGGTCAGGGACCTGAAACAGTTTGATAACGGAGGAGTCGGGGTTCTGAGTTGGTCAGTAATAGATCCTTCGGTGACTACGGGGTTCAAAGGGTCAGTTCTTTCTGGTTCTGGGGTTTGAGAGACGTTGGGATCTTCAAACGTGAAAGGTCCTAGTATGGGTTGTGTTTCGGTAACAGAACTGAACGAGTTGTCTCCTGTTTCAGATTCTGATTCGGAGGTATCGGGGCTTGGTGCCCTGATTCGAGACGTGGTGAAAACGTGTGGGTCAGTAAATGTAGGGGATGCCTGAATTTCTCGGGACGAAGGTATAAGTTGTGTTTCTGGAGCTGAGCGAGAACCTCCTTGACTAGAACTTGGTGTTCCTCCAAGGTGCTGGTGAAGATGAGAATGTCGTCTAGGTATACTGCAACTTTCCCTAGGGCGATCAAGTCGGCAAACATGGAGTTCATGAGTGACTGGAACGTGGCAGGGGAATTTGTGAGACCGAAAAACATAACCTTGGGCTCGAACAACCCTCAATTTGTCGCAAAAGCGGCCTTCCATTCATCCCCCTCCTTAATTCGAACATTGTTGTAGCCCCAACAAACGTCGAACTTGGTAAAGTACTTGGCTCCTTGTAGACAGTTGACTATGTCGGTGACAAGGGGTAAAGGGTAGCGGTTCTTGATCATGTATTCATTGAGTTTTTGGTGGTCTTGAACGAAGCACAGTTTGCCATCCTTCTTTTTGACAAAGAAGACCAGGGAAGCTAGAGGGGATTTGGAGGGATGGATGTAACCTTTACGTTGGTTATCTTCGAGGAACTTGTCGAGCTCTTCCTGTTCGTTGATTGAGAGTGGGTAGACCTTGGTTTTCATCGTCTGAGGGGCTCCTGGAACAAGTTTGATGGCATGGTCCCAAGGCTTGTGAGCTGGCAGGCGTTCTGACTCCTCTTCCAAGAATACTTTCCTGGACCCCCGATACTCTGGGGGAACCATTTCCTCGAAGGACTGTTTTGGCTTACTCCTACTGGCTTCTTCTGCAATCTGTTGCGAGTAGGTGTATCCGGCCACAATCCACAAGTCGTCGTGGCAGTCTTCCAAGATACCCTTTTTCACTAGAGCTCTTCGTGTCATACGATTGGCCCTGACATGATAGAGGGGTGGACTAGCTTCGGGATCTGCAGGAGGGTCTTCAATAACGGATGCATGGATGGATTCGATAACGGAGTCAGAAAGAGGTGGGTTACCCGTGCCTGCCCACCAGTCTTCATCCTCTACTTCCTCAATCGTCACTTTAGGCTTGGGCACTGACACTCGTCCCTTCTCCCAGTCCACCTGTGGGTTGGTCTCCCGTAACCAAGGAAGCCCAAGAATCACATTCTCTCCTCCCAGCTCCGTAACCAGAAAGTCAGTCCAGGTCTCCGTACCGTCCACAGTAAGTCCAAGTCGAGCAAAGTGTGTGATACTTCCAGCCTGATTGAGGGTCCTGTCGATGTTATGAACTCGGATAGGATGTTGTAAAGGGGATGTGCTGATTCGGTGAGTTGAGACGAAGGATTTTCCCAGAAACAGGGCAGTTGCCCCACTATCGATCATGGCCGCGGTTTCCATCTGATGCTGTCTTCCTTTTAATTTCACTCGTATGCGAAAGTGGTGAGAGAGAGGATCTATTTCATGAGTAGTAGATATTGTACAGGAGTGAATAAAGTCATACGAGGAAGTTGCATAGACGGGAACCAGTGCGGGTGTCTTCACAGCGGCGAAGGCGGACACCCGCTTTAAAAATCCTTCTGACCCATAAGCTGTTGGATCATCGCGTTCTGCTGGTTGAGTGAGTCTTGGAGGGCAGCGATACAGGCTACGGCGTTGGAGCTGGGGGTATAGGAGGCGGAGGCTTGAGCGGAGGGGACAGTGGAAGCGATGGTGGCAGTAGGAGCAGGTGGAGAGGCGCCGATGTTGACTGTTTCCCCTGGGAACAGGGTGAAGGGGACTGCCGAGTTGATCCTAGCAACCCTGGCGGGCCTAAGACCTAAGCCTGGCATGCGCCCAAGGAACTTGTCCTGGCATACAGACGTGCAATTGTCCGAAGCGCTTGCAGTGATGGCACTGCTCCTGACCATGATTCCCCTGGGCCTTGGTGTGGTCTGTCGCACCACAGCCATAGCAACGGTTACGCATGGCCCTCATGAAATCCTCGCGGGTCTTGCCATTACCCCCAACAGGGTTGGTCTGGGTGGCATGAGTGGGAACAGTGGCACTGATGGTGGTGGTGGTCTCAGTGCGTTTCCGAGTACTAAACCCTTCTGCTTCTAGGGCCCTTTCAGCCCTGCATGAATGATCCTCCAAATTGTCCAGGTCCTTTGGGTCTCCCTGAGCTAGGTCCATTGTCACAAAGAGTTTCTTTACCTCCGGGTTGAGTCCACTTCGAAAGCAGATCATGAGGTCGGCGTCGGAGAGGCCTGTCTTGGCCCCTGCGTCCCGGAAGTCCTGGCTGTAGACGGTGACTGCCTTGCTACCCTGCTTCATGTGTTCCAACTCCCGGATAGTGTCCACTTTCTCGTTGGCGGCGCCGAACCGGACCTTAAACTGCTTTTTGAAGACCTCCCATTTCCCTTCAGAGGGGAATTGAACAGTTGCGTCGGTCGTGGACGCATTGGCTTGCTTTAGGTAGTTGGCCGCCCAGCGACCAGCTTTTCCGCCTTCGCAGAAGGATAACGCAGACTGGATAGTTTTCCTGTTGTCCAGTTTCCCAATATCTTCAGCAGTGACACCTGCCCCCTCTTTTATCCTCAATGCCTTCTGTTCCAAGGCCCAGTTCCTGAACATAGGTAGGAACCTAGCAACATCGTCTGCATCGCCCTTAAAGACGGCGGGTTTTGCAATGACAGCACCTTCATCTTTATTGGCTTTGAAGGTGTCCTTGATAGCATTTAGCTGGGCCTGCTGGGACTGTTGTTGGTCAACGAGACGGTTAAGGAGGGTTTCGAGGGTGGCGTTGGCGGCGGATTGAGTAGACATGCTGGAGATAGTGGAAGTAGTGGTATGGGAGTCGGTGGTGTCGGTTGGAGATGGAGATTGGTGCGAGAGAACAGAGAGGGGTCGTGGAGTGGCTGGTCCAGAACCTACAGGAGTGGGTGGTGCAGCAAACGGTAAGGTAGCAGAGGCTGTTAGATTGGTTTCTGGTTCAGGAGCAGGGATAGGACTGGGGAACGGTAAGGGTACTAGTTCTGATCCATCGGGGAACTGTCGAGCTTGTGGGATCAAGTTCAAAGGGTCGGCGTGTGGGCAGGTTTGGAGTTCACAAGTTCTCCAGTTGCGGGTTTCAGGGTTGCAGTGCCAGTGATGTTGGTCTGCGGGATCAACTGCGTGAACAAGATTCGAACAGGGTTTGGAAGCCGTGATGATCTTGCAAGGACAACCTTCCCAGTGGTTAGGCTGTCAGTGCAATAAGGATCTTGACCTAATGTTCTAAAGCGCTAGACGCTAAGGCTTTGGATACAGAAGCAACGGCGGCAGAAGTTGACTAGCAGAGACGACGACAGAGATGACAGAGACAGCGAGCAGAGAGCAAGAGCAGGTAGAGAACTGGTCCCAATGACAAGTTAGATATATTGCAGGTAAAGAGAAACGGAATTAACTACTCACCTGGTCCCAATGACAAGAGGTCAAGATGAGGGACCAGGTGTAAACTGCCTAGCTTATATACTGGAATATGAGTTGCGCAAGAATAAAGAAAGATAATAGGGAACAAGGAAAGAACAATAGTAGTCCAGGTATGGAATAAGAACGAGTCCGGAACGAGTAACTGTTGTGTATAAAAGGGCAAGAAGAACAAAGGAAACAATAGATAAGATGGGTTGTGAAGACGATGTGAAAGAACAAGGATGAGGAAGGAAATGATGGGAATGATGAAGAAAGGGGAACCGGGTATCTGGTAGGCGTCAAAGTAACAAATGGG